>OZ010613.1:68043427-68055927 GCA_963932145.1 Acanthosepion lycidas | reverse complement strand
TGCAGATGACACTACCATTTACTCCTGTCTCAATATCCAATACGTCAGAGCTCACAAAGTCAACCTGGACATTTCTCTTCTGGTTGACTGGGTCAGGAAATGGCATGTATTAGGTTGGTGCAAAAATAATGTCGTTTTCTCACATAGTAACATATGTGAGAAAACGACATTATTTTTTGCACCAACCTAATAAATTTTAATGTCTTCAAAACAAAACTGCTCTAATTTAACCTTCATAGAGAAAGTTTCCTGTCCGCCATCATCATGGCTGATGCTAGACTCCTGAAGAGCAACACACTGCGCCTTCTAGGCCTCTCTTTTTCAAATGACTTGAAGTGGAATTGAATCAGTAGCTGCATCTACTGCAAGGCAAGGTGGGTCATTGGGCCTCATGCTATTCATCTCAAGGTTCTTAACAGAATCCAAAGAAAGATATGCAATGAAATCGAAGATGACTTGGCATCTCGACTTCAGTCACTTTCTCGCAGACGTGATGTGGCTTCCCTCTGTCTTTTCTACAAATATTTTCATGGCTACCTGTTCTGACGAGCTTTTCTTCCCTGGTGGTCTGACTATATGAATTTAAGCACACTACTAGATTGGCATCTAGGTCCTACCACCCTTTTACTATTTAAATAGTTAAATGCAACCGCCACTTCTACGCCAACAGTTTCTTTTCTAGCACTTCCCGTCTGTGAAAGTCCCTTCCGTTTACTTGCTTCCCTGAAAACTACAATCTTCAAAAAATTAATTGCAACGTCAATCACCATCTTCTGTTTTCTTGGATCCCATCCATCTTTTATCTTTTCCTCAATCCCCCCTATACCCAGTCTTTTCACTTACTGTAAACCCTTCGTACGAGTGGCATTCCAGCCTTATAAGTGACAAGGGATAGTAGTCGTGGCTATTGGGGTCACAGTCCTATGGATAAGGGAAAGTTGGATGAGTTTCACCACGGAATATGTGAACGAGTTTTAATATATATATATATATATATATTTTAAAACTTGACAATGGGGGTAACTGTTTTTGCTGCTACTGGCAGGACAGCTCAGGGTTTTAGGAGATGGTTTTTAGAGCAAGTTCTTACACATTTCTCCGATATCCATAGTGACATGATTCATGACTGACATATTCTGATTCTAAATGGTACCCAGGCAAAAGCGGTGTATTTGGAATGTTTATTTTTTAATGCAGCCACACCCTCCTGATCTGGAATCGCAACCTTTTATTTCTATATATATCCATTTGACCTTGTGATGATGAAGCTCACCTTAGTCCATAGTAAAAGAGCCTGTCATGAAATTTGATGCATCGCTGATATGACCTCTTTCTTTCTTTAACTATTTCTTTTTTTTTAAACTCTTTCGGCACCATTTTCTGTTTTGGCGATGTCTTTTTAAATAAATTAAATAAGAAATCTTTCAATTGCTTTTTTCTTTCTTTCACGTTCTTTCCCGCTCCGAACCTGTACATGTTGGCGCCAAAATTTCCCGCCCCTCGATATTATCTTGTTCTCAACCGATGAAGACGATATCGAAAAGAATCAGTTTCAAACTTGGTTGTCTTCGATTTGCGAGATTGAAAATAGCACCAGACTAGACGATTCCAGTGGGAACAGAATAACTTGGAGATTTTTAATTTAATGTTTTATTCGTTTTCTAAAACAAAATCATAATAATAATAAAAATTCATGCAAAGGCATAATAACAATACCAATCATAATAATAATGATAACAATACCAATCATAATAATAATGATAATAATACCAATCATAATAATAATGATAACAATACCAATCATAATAATAATGATAATAATACCAATCATAATAATAATGATAACAATACCAATCATAATAATAATGATAGCTTGCACGTGAAAATAAAAGTGGGAAAAGACTCGACAGTACTGAAGATTTTGTTAGTTCAGCAATCAAAGAATTTGAGAAATACAGAAGATAAAGAGAGATGTCAGTAAGAAATTAAAGAAAAACAAGTATGGATGCGCAAAGAACACCTGAAGAGAAAAATGGAATATTTGTTAATGGCTTCGGGGAAAAAGAATATTAGAATTCAGCATATTAAAGCTTAGCTAGAGAAAAAAAAATGCGTAGACTAATATACGATACTATCATTTATATTATAGAGAAAATTGACCCCCTGAAGATATACAAACATAGGCATGAGAGGGTAGGAACGACAATCCATTAGAAACTGTGCAAAAATGGAGATTTTATCGCAATGTCAAAACTACTTTCAGCAACCCACAAAAAATTTAATGAAAATGAAAAACTGGAATAAGCATGAGCGTATAGTATATATCACTGTATAATACGCAATGACATCAAATACGCATCAATGTATACGGAGAACACAAATATTATATGCATCAACGTATAATACGCTTTAATGCTTATTAGTTCTAATTTGTATAGTGTGTAATGTGTATCGTTGCCTAAATAGCCAACCTATATATAATACAGGAGGGACGGTGGAGTAATGGACAGCGGCTCGTAAGGGATCGTAAAATTCCAATCAAAATCCATTATATTCACTTACGTGCTAATACCATTGTGAAAAGTATGAATCCTCTTCTTCTCATCCCATCTATGGGTAAATAGCAGGACAGACCGGGTTCTATAGCCTTGGTCTACTGCAGAGAGAAATGGCAACCTACTGCGGGAAAAATCTGCCTCGTCAGTCATGTATCGAAAGATACATGATCGCCTAAACGTGTATCACGCATGGCACATAACTGAATTGGAGAGCTGAGCTCGAATTCCATTTGAATCCATTACATTCACTTACGTGCTAATACCCTTGCGAAAGGTAGGAATCCTCTTCTTCTTCCCAAGCTATGGGTAAATAGCAGGACAGACCGGGTTCTATAGCCTTGGTCTACTGCAGAGAGAAATAGCAGCCTACTGCGGAAAAATCTGTCTCGTCAGTCATGTATCGAAAGATACATGATCACCTAAGCGTGTATCACGCATGCCACATATCTGACTGATATAATACACACGGGTGCAATGCGCAGGCAAACTTTTGTTATATATCACCTACTGGTACATAATACACACTTGTGTGTAATACGGCTTAGAGAAACGGCACGTCATTTTGCTTTTACTTCGCACTAATACTCTTGGAAAAGGTATGACTCAACAACTGATTTTTTTATCGCTTTACCTTTATAAAGACGATTCAACTTAGACGTCGGACTGACAAACCGGTATCGTAAAACTTTATATTTCTAACAAAAAATTATTTTCCACATTCGAACCTCTCTCGCAGGCTGGATGGGGCAAGCCTCTCACTACTCTATCGCGACTTCGATGGAAAGTGCTCGGACGAACTATATTCCTTGGCTCCTCGAGATTTAGTCTTCACGGCTAGGACCTGCCATACCACTTACTCTGTAGCAAACCGCCCACATTCGCTCTGTATTCCCTCGACGAGAAGTTCCGCTAGAACAATTTCTTCCCACGAGCGGCGCTCTTTCAATTTTGAACCGAACCCCTGTAGTACGAATGCAATGAAGTGACAGGTGCGTATACGTGGACCTTATATTCTGTCTGCGATGTGTGGGAAGCTGCCGGATACTGTCTGTACGGCTGTTTATATAAACGTGTATATTACAAAATCTTTTCCACGCTTGCAAAACGGATGGAAATACAAGTGCATTTCTCTTCGGAGGCTGGGACTGATGCCAAGTCTTGCTTGCAATGTTCATTCTGGTTTCATAGCACACAAACATGGACATCGGAAGAAAGCAGGAGAGTACAAAGGTCAAAGCAGTTTAAATACGTGATTCTCAATGGCCCGGGTATGAATTCCATGGGTACACATACATTCTGACCCCTTCAACAGACCCTTTACGTTCTACAACTATAGAACAGACTCCCTTGAAGATGGTTACCCGATCACTGCAATGTTAAAGTCTAGTGTTAACCGTTATCTCCCCCTCCTCTATTCATATAAACTAACCCATAACTTAACCCTCTACCTCGACTGGCCTCCGAGGCTTGTACAGGGTGAAAGTTACTATAAAAAAAACAAAAACAAATGATTTGTTCGTCATGGATTGTTTGGGAAATGCAAAACAAAAATCAAACGACACGGATAGCGACTGAGTAATCATATTGGAGAGTATCTGTTCAAGCATGCACACAAAGCTTGGAAAATTATATGATGGTCACGCAACTCGTTATCGCATTATTCAATAGGGTTGGATCAACTAAACCGCATATATTTGTGTGCATTATTTCATTTCATTTTTGTGGTTGTCGTAACGACGCCAAAGAACATTGTCTCCTTCAAAAAATATCGTCTTTTATTTTTTATGCAGGCTTTTCGCCATAAATCATTTTATTTTTAATTTCCCTAAATCCACGTCATATTGTCTGGCGTCTTTTAGATATTCTTAGTAACAAGGAAAATCTAAGACTTTTCAGAAGTAATTCTTGGATACGTATTATATGTTTTGCCATTCGGACCAGCTAGCTCATCACGGGTTTTACACTTCGGTCGTTGGATTCTCCAGCCTTCTTCAAATATGTTTCTTCGAACTTGGTAACCTTCTTTGAATTTTGAACCGAACCCCTGTAATACGAGTGTAATGAAGTGGCAGGTACGTATACGTGGACCTTATATTCTGCCTGTGATGTGTGGGAAGCTGCCGATTACTGTCTGTAGGGCTGTTTATATAAACGTGTATATTACAAAATCTTTCCCACGCTTGCAAAACGGATGGACATACCAGTACTTTCCAATTCTGAGGCCGGGACTGATCTCAAGTCAGTACCCTAGTGCATCCGGCTTCCTTGATGCCGGGCGTGAATTGCGTGCAATGTTCATTCCGGCTTCATAGCACACAAAGCCGGAAGAAAGCCGGACAGTACAAAGGTCAAAGCAGTTTGAGTACGTGATTCTCAATGGCCCGGGTGGGAACTCCTGGGGTCCACATACATTCTGATCTCTGCAATAGACGCGCCTTACGGTCTACAACTAAAGTTAAAGTTCGATTTAAAGGAACTAATTGAGTGTGTTCCTTAAATACGGTAGTTCCTTAAATCTAATAAATAATTTAATTTCGTAATGAAGAAACAAAGATGACAGCATCGTTTTTGTTTTTGTTTTTTAATCCAAGACAGTCAACATGCAAAGGACCAATGTTAAGTCAAACTAAATATTAGGTTGGTGCAAAAATAATGTCGTTTTCTCACATAGTAACATATGTGAGAAAACGACATTATTTTTGCACCGACCTAATAAAACATAAAAATAAAACTATCGTTCATACTTATTTTGCTCATACTGAGAGCACTTTCGGAAGTGGTGTTGTAGATGTAACCTGCGATATAACATACTTTGTCCCTTAGTTCAAAGTAAATTACGGTGCAGATTACATCTAACCCAGGCTTAGACAATATCCAAAACTTCACACGTAAATAATCATATCTGTTTTCACGCGGTTTTAAAAACAAGTTGAGATATTCGATACAGGTTTTTTTTTTTTTTTTTTTTTTACTGAAGAAATGAAATGAAATCGAAGTTATACAATGTACTTTACAGTTTTCAGTTTCTTAAATCCGTAGAATTGAAAACATAAAACAATTTTTGTCTTTATGATCCAAATAATCCCCGAGTAGTTCCTTAAATCCGATATTTATTCAAATTATTATTTAAATCGCGGTTATTTGTTTTAATATTGTACTTACAGAGCATCAATCCTGATGCGCGTCTGTTCTCTGTAGCCATCCAGAACCTGTTCTACGGGTGTACGAGTGTACAATGTGGCCAATATCAAATCGGTGTGTCGTCCGACATGTGCAGCAATTCTCTGAAATGACAATCCATCCTTTCAAAAGGTTCACGACGTTGGATGACCTCCTGCTTTCCCCCAGATTTTTTTACGCACTTGAACAGTATTAGAACACGTGCCACTGTTTGAAGCACAGAAACATACGTGATAATGGGATGAGTATTACGATGACATCGGGTGACCGAAAACATGGAAGATTTTATAAGAACATCTACTTTTTTCTACTTGCCCACGTGCAAAACTCAATTTCTAAAACTGATACTGTCCTTCAGGATATCTGTCTATATCTCTGAGATGAGGTATTATAATTTTTTGCATTATTTATATTATTCAGACAGTTATCCTCATCTTCATTCCCATATTCACAGCGTTTCAGCCGTTGGACGCTCCGGCCTTCTTCAGGTGATTGGGTCTCTGAGATGAAGTATTATAATTATTTACATTATTTACATTATTCGGAATGTTATCCTCATCATCATTGCCACATTCACAACGTTTCGTCTGTTATACACTCCGGCCTTCTTCAGGTGATTGGATAATGTAAATCATGTCCTACAGGATGTTGAATGCCGAGATCGACGCTTTGTAAGGACGGTTGTCATCTCATTATTTAAACGCATCTGGAATTTTGGGATGAGTTTAGACTCTTCTAGTTACACGTGCCATGACCCAAAGTGACAGGACCCAAAGAGTGTGAGTTCAATACCTGGTTAAGGCGGTGGAGAACTTGGAGACGGGAATTAACAGAAGATAACTTATAACTGACATCCATTAGACATGACACGTGGAACTACCCCAGTGATCGAAATAAAGGGTTCAGTTCGGCAATCCAACCACCTGAAGAAGGCCGAAACGTTGTGATGAATACGGCAACAAAGATATCAGTGTCCATAAAGTTCGTGTGCACTTTAAAAAATTTATAACTTTATTTGTATTTGCGATAGAAATAATCTGTAAAAAATGTTATAAAGTTTAATGTACCTAGTTTTAAGTATAGTTATTGAATAATGCTTTACCCCAAAATATGCAACAATTTTTATATAAGTAAAAAATATTTTCTTTTTTCCAGAATCAATCTGATTCATGGCTTCAACTGAGGAAAAAGTAAACTGTGTCCTTTGGTTGAAATCTACTATTGCTGTACAAATAAAGTTTAGAATTGACTACAATAAAAAACCACTTCATAGGAACACTATTGCTAAATGGATGGAAAAATTTAACGAGACAGGCTCAGTCCATGATAAGGCACGGTCTGGAAGGCCATGTGTCAGCGAAGAAAGTGTTGCATCCACATAAAAATCCTTTACAGCAAGTCCAAGAGAGTTCGTAAGACGGGCATCATTAGAGCTCTGGCTCCCAGAGTCTAATGTGCATAAGATTTTGCGGGCAAAACTTCACATAAAAGCTTACAAAATTCAATTACATCAACAGTTGTTAGAAGAGGATTATTATGCACGGCTAAGTTTCTGTCATCAGTTCAATGAAATATTTGGCAACGATGATGCATTTGGGAGTGGTTTACTGTTCTTTGATGAAGCAACATTTCACATTAGTGGCAAGGTCAACAGGTATAATTTGGGAAACTGAAAACCTAAATGAAAACCTAAATGAAATTGTTCAACATGAAAGGGACTCTCTTAAAGTTAATCTGTGGTGTGCTTGGGGAAAAATCGGATCATAGGGCCATATTTTTTCAATATCGTGTTATTAACAGTGACAGCTATTTAGATATGCTGCAGAATTACTTTATTCCGCAGCTTGAACAATTAAACTTGAAAAATAATACAGTGTTTCAACAAAATGAGGCACCTTGTTACTTTATTCTGCGTGTTAGAGAGTTTCTAAATGAGGAATTTCCTAACAGATGGATCAGAAGGGTTGGACCATTTTATTGGCCTTTACGTTCGCCAGATTTGATTCCATTAGATTTTTTTATAGGGACATGTGAAAACAATTGTGTATGCAACCAAACCTAGTTTATGAGAAGATTTGAAAGCGAAAATAACTAATGTGATTTCAGGAATTACTGTAAATCAGCTGGCAAATGTTTTCCGTGAACTGCAAAATCGTATTACCATTTGTATTCCTAATGAAGGAGGCCATATGGAAACTGTCCTGTACATTGAGTTCTACCTGGATTCTATCCTCTGTAGAATATATATATATATATATATATATATATATATATATATATATATATATATATATATATATATATATATATATATATGCGCAGGACTTAGTGGAAAGCGCTCTGTCATGGGATCTTACCCATAATAATAATAATGGACTATTCCATACTTAATAAATACTGCGCCTCAGGAGTAGCCAAGGAGACAGTCGTTCAAGTCGATCTCGGTCGACCGGCTGATCAGTTGAACACTGCCTTAGGGCGGGGAGGAACCCGAAGAAGGCTACGCCGAAGGGCGGATTCTCTTTCGGGGTGGCAAACCGACCCTGAACCAGTTTATACGAGTTCACTGGGGATATTTTTGGCCGAGCCCACGGGTTCGGAGATCCCACGGGCTCGGAGATCCCACGTTAAACCGGCCTTGTGCCACATGATGCCCACGTGGGTGGGTGACTAAATATAGTCAGTCGCTCAAGTCTTGACCGGCTGTTCGGTTGAACTCTCTAACTTCAGACGGGGAGGAACCCGAAGGAGGCTACGCCGAAGGGCGGATTCTCTTTCCGGGAGCTAAACCGGCCCTGAACCAGTTTATACGGGTTCAATGGACATATTTTTGGGTCGATCCTACGGGCAGGGAGATCCCACATTAAATAACCGGCCTTGTGCCACATGATGCCCCAGGGTTGTGGGGGTTTGACTGAATATCGTCAGTCGTTCACCTCCTGACGGGCTGTTCGGTTGAACACTCTGCCTTCGGGCGGGGAGGAACCTGAAGAAGGCTACGCCGAAGAGCGGATTCTCTTTTGGGGAGGTAAACCGGCCCAGAACGCGTTTATACAGGTTCAATGGGCATATTTTGGGGCCGAGTCCACGGGCTCAGAGATTCCGCATTAAACAACCGGCCATGTGCCACATTATGCCCCAGTGGGGGGTTGAGTGAATATCGTCAGTCGTTCACCTCTCGACCGGCTATTCGGTTGAACTCTCTGCTTTCGGGCAGGGAAGAACCCGAAGGAGGCTACGCCGGAGTGCGTAGTCTCTTTCGGGGAGATAAACCGACACTGAACCCGTTTATACGGCTTCAATAGACATATTTTTTGGACGAGCCCACGGGCTCGGAGATCGCACGGGCTCGGAGATGCCACGTTAAAAAACCGGCCTTGTGCCACATGATGCCCCAGTGGTGGTGGTGGTGGGGGGTGACTGAATATCGTCATTCGTTTAACTCTTGACCGGCTGATAGGTTGAACTCTCTGCCTTTGGGCGGGGAGGAACCCGAAGGAGGCTACACCGAAGGGCGGATTCTCTTTCTGGGAGGTAAACCGGCCCTGAACCCGTTCATACGGGTTCAACGGGCATATTTTTGGGCCGAGCCCACTGTTTCGGAAATCCCACGTTAAAAACCGGCCTTGTGTCACATGATGCTCCAGCGGTGGTGGTGGGGGTGACTGAATATCGTCAGTCGTTCACCTCCTGACCGTTTATACGGGTTCAATAGGCATATTTTACCGCCGACCCCACGGGCTCAGAGTCCCGCATTAAACAACCGGCCATGTGCCACATTATGCCCCAGTGGGGGATTGAGTGAATATCGTCAGTCGTTTAACTCGACCGGCTGTTCAGCTGAACTCTCTCCCTTCTGGCGGGGAAGAACCGGAAGGAGGCTACGCCGAAGTGCGTAGTCTCTTTCGGAGAGATAAACCGACCCTGAATACGTTTATACGGGTTCAATGGACATATTTTTTGGCCGAGCCCACGGGCTCGGAGATGCCACGTTAAAAAACCGGCCTTGTGCCACATAATGCCCCAGTGGTGGTGGTGGTGGGGAGGTGACTGAATATCGTCAGTCGTTTAACTCTTGACCGGCTGATCGTTTGAACTCTCTGCCTTCGGGCGGGGAGGAACCCGAAGGAGGCTACGCCGAAGGGCGGATTCTCTTTCTGGGAAGTAAAGCGACCTTGAACCCGTTTATACGGGTTCAATGGGCATATTTTTGGCCGAGCTCACGGGCTCGGAGATCTCACGTTAAACCGTAGGGGTTTGACTAAATATAGTCAGTATTTCAAGTCAAGAGTCGAGTCAGAGGCAGTCGTGTTCAGACAATTACTGCAAGACATTGGAATAGTGATACTGGTCGAGACTACATTATTCTCTCTACTAAATCTGATTGTTCACTTCTGCTTCTCTGTATATATTCTTGTTTGTAATATATCTGTGTTATTCCATATCCGTATTCGAGTTCTTCTTTATTGGTTCTACCTTGGACTATCACCGTGGTACAAGGAACTGGACCATAACACTAACACTTTCTACTTCTCTGTATATATTCCTGTTTGTAATATATCTGTGTTATTCCATATCCATGTTTGAGTTCTTCTTTATTGGTTCTACCTTGGACTATCACCCGTGGTACAAGGAACCGGACCATAACACTAACACTTTCTACTTCTCTGTATATATTCCTGTTTGTAATATATATGTGTTATTCCATATCCGTATTCGAGTTCTTCTTTATTGGTTCTACCTTGGACTATCACCCGTGGTACAAGGAACCGGACCATAACACTAACACTTTCTACTTCTCTGTATATATTCCTGTTTGTAATATATCTGTGTTATTCCATACCTGTATTCGATTTCTTCTTTATTGGTTTTACCGTGGACTATCATCGTGGTACAAAGAACCGGACCATATCACGCTTAATGTCAGTTAAAGAACTAACATAAAAAATGGTACCATCGTAACCACCACCATAAATAAAGACCGATAAAACTATCAATACCATTACCTACACTACCATTAGTCCTATCTTTCACTTTATAACCATCTACTTTACCATCAGTACTGCTTTTTAACACCGCCTTCGTTTTATTATCGTCATTATTATTATATTATCTGTATTATTATTATCATCATTTTCATGGTTACTACAATTATTATCATATCTACGTTTGTCATTATTGACTTCACTATTTTTTATAATTCCCTCATTAAGGCTAAATTTACCGTTAACACATCAATATCTATTATTAATATTATCAATAATAATTAATATCAAAGCTATTATCACTAGCAGCATCATCACAACCATCAACAACACACAAGCAATTAGCGTTGAAAACACAAATATCGTCATCACTTTAACCACAAACATAACCCAGCGGTTAAAGTGGTGGTGAAAAGGCCCAGACCAGTAATAGTGTATGTGCGCGTCTATATATGTGTGTATGGCTATGTGTGTGTAAGAGAGGATCTGAAAAGAGTCAAGAACATTCCTCCCGGCTCCTTGTTGAAACTAATCTCGCTACGAAATAGATTTACAACTGCATATGTATATATGCCCGAACGCAGGGATATGTATCTACGTTTAGCCTGCAATCTCTTATATGGATGCGTTGGTGTGAACAAAAATGCGTACACCAGTATGAATGCGTATGATACTACCACCCCAAACAAATAGAGAAGTATATTCCCCCTTCTCGCCACCAAACATAGTCAAACAAAAATAATTAGATCCATTTAAAAAAATAAACTATTTTGTCTGATGATCGCAAAAGCGTGAAACCCAGGGTTACAAACTCATATCCGTACAACTGAATATGTTAGCTCTATCACTGATATTGAGCGTTTTCCACTGAGTACTTACGCATATAAAATAATATATATATATATATATATATATATATATATATATATATATATATATATATATATATATATATATATATCATTAACACATTATGAAATGGACAAAGTCCGACAATTATTTTAAGACATTTTTATGTTTATACATTCTTTTTATAGATACAAATACTTTAGTAAATGCTCTATTGATAATAAACACATCATAAACATATATCATTAAATAATTTAGACAAGTTTTGTCAACTTATTTTTCATAGGATCATCTCATAATTTCGGACAAGATTCTCAATTAATTATTGAAGGAAAGAAGAAAATCACGATGTTGATGCGTATTCGTTTTATTCCGAGTACTTTCGACATTAGCACAATGTCATCATCAGGGTCTTTTTTTTTCTACGACAAAAAATTGATGTGTTCATCATTTTTCTAAGACAAAATTGTTTTGTTCATTAGAATTGGTAAAAATTGGTTAGGGACAATCTTCTTTAATTGGTAAGGAACACTCCGTTGTAATTGGTAGGAGACACTTCGGTTTAATTGGTAGGAGACTCTTCGGTTTAATTGTAGGGGACACCCTGGATTAATGGGAGAAAGGAATTACGTCTCGAGAAGCACAAAACCCCTTGCGGAAGGTCTGAATTTACCTCTATAGGTTAAATAGTTAGACTTGTATCTCTAAACCGTTATTATCTCAAAAACTTGGTAACTTGTATGTCTGGCTGCTTCTCTTGCTAACAACCATATATTTTCTTCTGGTTAGTCCTTTCTTCTTGCTTTCCTTTACCAGAGTGGTAAACAGTAATATCAAATAATTTATTCATCATTCATTGTGACTTACAGCCATATCACGTTGAAACACCGGTCCCTGTACGATCACCGAAGTTAAGCAGCGTTGAGAC
>OZ010613.1:68020927-68038427 GCA_963932145.1 Acanthosepion lycidas | reverse complement strand
CGCTAAATAATCTTTAGAAATACAAGATAATAATCTCTGGGTTGTCAGTTTTATGTACGCACCCATCTTAGATTACTTTCGGCTTGCTTGTCAGACCTGCTTTCCACATGGGTAGGGCTCACATCGGGTATGGCTTATCTTGATCGCCGGATGTCTTGACGCCATTGCTTATGGACTGGGGTCAATTTAAGAGACAAAGATGACCTTTTTAAACAATTCATGGCAAGAGAAGTAAGAATATTTTAAAATTTTTATTTTAGTGCAGCGTGAATATTTCTATAATTCACTTCCAAGGCTGTCAATCTTTTTATATCTATCTATCTATCTATCTATCTATCTATCTATCTATCTATCTATCTATCAGGTCGGTGCAAAAATAATGTCGTTTTCTCACATAAAGTTGAACGTCAAAAACGACATTATTTTTGCACCAACCTAATATCTATCTATCTCTTTAGATATGGAATGATTCGCATCTTCTTGAAATCACACACACAGACACCCTCTCACATATACAGACAGACACCCTCCCACACACACCGTTGGGTACCAGTTTTGGATACCTATTTAAGTCTGAACACGCACCCCGCGAAGTGCACTCCAATACGTGTCTGTGAGTGAGCGTCTATGGTGATTTTTTTAAGCGTAGCATAGTTGTCATAAAGCCGAAAGTATGGGACACTCAGTGTGGATCGAATTCACTATTCAGTCGTAAATGACCTAGTGGTCAAGTTAGCTCACCATTACACCACGTTCAACTGCTCTGATTTACTAAGCGTAGCTTAGATTTGGCACAAGGCCGAAAGTAGGGGTCACCCAGGGAGGATCGAACTCACTACTCAGCCGTAATTCAGAAGCTTATTGACCATAACACCACGTTGAAGTGGCCGCGTGAGTACGCGTGTATCTGTTTTTTAATCACTGCGTATGCACAAACATGCTTGTGTCTGTGTGTCTGTATTTGTATCTGTGTGTCTGTCTGCCTCTGTGTCCGTGTTCTTGTGTGTGTGTGCCTCTGTGTGCCTGTATATGTGTCAGTGTGTCTGTAAGTGTGTCTGTTGTCTGTGTGTGCCTGAAAATTTTTAAATTATTGCGAACAACGAACTTGGTATAATAAAACGTCGATATTTTTACAGTTGCATTTATAAATAACAATTTACAAGTGTTAACTTACACGGCAGGAAGCCACACATGTTGGGTACCCAGTGACGATCGACCTCACTAGCCTTATAAATATTGCTTTACCACAAGTAACCTGGTTTTTAATTATGGATATTTACTAAGCTTAATTAATCTGGCACAAGCTCACAATTTTCGGGCACCCAGTAGTAAGAAGAAATTCTGCTGTACTGACTTGCGAGCCATTTTCTTACGGTCAACTGAAAATGCTACATTTGCCTTTTTTTTAAAGTGAAATTAATGTTTACCGGCCTAGTAATCAAAAGTCATATTGCAGGCATTCATTTTTCTGTTTAAAATAACGTGTCTACTCAAGCCGATGAACTCACTGAATATAACGTTTACAACATAAATAAAATAACGTCATATTAAAAATGTCCATTATCTATCTATCTATCTATCTATCTATCTATCTATCTATCTATATATATATATATATATATATCTCAATTTGTTTATCTATCTATCTATCTATCTATCTATCTATCTATCTATCTATCTCACTTTGTTTATTATCTATCTATCTATCTATCTATCTATCTATCTATCTATCTAACTATCTATCTATCTATCTATCTATCTCACTTTGTTTATTATCTATCTATCTATCTATCTATCTCACTTTGTTTATTATCTATCTATCTATCTATCTCACTTTGTTTATTATCTATCTATCTATCTATCTATCTATCTCACTTTGTTTATTATCTATCTATCTATCTATCTATCTATCTATCTCACTTTGTTTATTATCTATCTATCTATCTATCTCACTTTGTTTATTATCTATCTATCTATCTATCTCACTTTGTTTATTATCTATCTATCTATCTATCTATCTATCTATCTCACTTTGTTTATTATCTATCTATCTATCTATCTCACTTTGTTTATTATCTATCTATCTATCTATCTATCTATCTATCTCACTTTGTTTATTATCTATCTATCTATCTATCTATCTATCTATCTATCTATCTATCTCGTGATGACTTAGCAATCAGCACTGCATGGTAACTGTCAGATGCACGCCTAAATGCGATCTTTACATCGAGTGGCACTACTCCTTATGCAGGTTGTATATATAGTGGGCTGTGTATATATGACACTGGGGGATTTAAGCTAAGTGGGGAAAAGAGGAAACTAATTTTTCCATGTTTTTCTGTTTAAGGCTAATCCCTCCTTAGGTGCCATGCATGCTTGGGTGAGATCAGATCTATTTTCGATTCATAATTAACTTGGCAATAAGTTGCCATTACTTTCTGCCGTAGACTGATTGCCAACCAGGGATATATGACCCAGTCTAACCTGCTATTTAACCCATAGATGGGGAAAAAGACTTATTTATGGTCATGGCAGAAATTGCTTATTTATTAATGATTTTATTTATTTATTTGATTTTTATCATTTTTCTGGGGTGGGGGTTCTAAGTTTGAAATAAACTTTGTTAGATATAGGTTAAAGGGTTTTATTTATTTTTTCCAGTGAGGATGTGGTTACTGAGATTGTAGTAGGGATTTGCTTTTCCTGTCCGCAGTTACAAATGAGCTCTGATCGAATTTAGGCATGAAACTGACAGTCAGCATGCAGTGTTGATTCCCATGGACACATTCTTGATATTTAAAAACGCTCTGTCTCCGATACAAATATAGAAAGTTTTAACCATTATATATTTGTGTACATGTTTCTGTGTGCGTGTGTCTGTCTATGTGTTTGTGAGTGCATCTGTGTGCGTGTGTGTCAACCTGCTGATAAATCGTTGTACATACAAATATCTGAATATGTACCTCTGTATACTCGTGGTCGTTTTGTTTTTAGTCTGTACACATAAACACAAGCACACACTTGTGTGTGTATGTGTGTGTGTCTGTGTGTGAATATATAAATATTGGTGGAAACAAATACGTTCATATATAATCCAGATGCTCATAAACTTACGCATCTATATATGTATATATTTACATGCTATATATATATATATATATATATATATATATATATATATATATATATAGCATGTGATAGCATATATATATATATATATATATATATATATATATATATATATATATATTTACATATATACATGCTTGAAAGGTTGATATTTAAGATCGTCGGAAGGGAAATGATGGTGGGACTTGATTCTGATAAATCCTTTGCTGTGATCGATGGGAGATTAATTGAAGACATGTTGGATGGACCAGGAATACAAAATAAAAAATATGGTGGTTATATTTTGTGCTATTTTTCTTTTCCTTTTCATTTATGCTTTTTCTTTTATTTATTCCTATTTTTTTCTCTTCTTTTCAGTCGACCAAATATATTTGCCGGACCGCAGTGCAATCGCCGTCCAGTATAGCCTCTCTGTTTTTATCCAATGATCGATCGAGCTGCGATGACGTCAGGGTGTGGATCTCTAAGGCCAATATGGCGTCGACATTGCCAGGTTTTACATCGGCTCCTCTCTTTACTAGTCATTGTAGAATCTTTGTCTCAAACCCAGAGACGTTTGTCTTCCTCTTGGCTATTTTATTTCTACGTCAGCTTTGTGCTTTGGCTTTTGCATATAGCAGTGATTTCATATTTCCAATGTCGTCTTTTATTTCAACTGATTGCTTTCACGTTTCTCTCTCTTTGCGGCTGTGTGCGGTGGGCGAGCGGAGAGGAAGAGAGACAAATATCCCACTTTTCCTGTAATATTTTTCCTGTTTTTTCTTTCCTTCTTTCCTTTTTCTCTTTCATACCTTTGTCTTCTCATTTTTCCTATATGGCATTTTCCCTTTCTTCCTTCTATCCATTCTTTCTTTCTTTCTTTAACCATGTTTGTTTCTTCTTTCTTTCTTTCTTTCTTTCTTTCTTATATAGCGTTCTTCCTTTCATTCCAGTTTCTTTTCTTTTTTTTCCTTCATAACTTTGTCTCTTCCTTCATTTTTAACTCATTTATTTCTTTCTTTTATGGCATTCTTCCTTTGTCCTTTCTTTTTTCTTTCTTTCTTTTACCAAATTTTTGTAGTTCTTTCTCACTTTCTTTATTCTTTCTATTGCATTTTTGTTTTATTTCTTTCTATTGCATTTTTGTTTCTCCTTTGGCTGTTCTTTCTTTCTTTCTTTCTTTCTTTCTTTCTTTCTTTTCCTTTTCACTTTTCTTTCTCTTTTTAATTTTCTTTTCTTACTTCTATCTCTTCTCCTTTCATTTCCTTGCCTTTTTTCTTTCTTTCTTTCTTTCTTTCTTTCTTTCTTTCTTTCTTTCTTTCTTTCTTTCTTTTCCTTTTCACTTTTCTTTCTAATTTTAATTTTCTTTTCTTACTTCTATCTCTTCTCCTTTCATTTCCTTGCCTTTTTTTCTTTCTTTCTTTCTTTCTTTCTTTCTTTCTTTCTTTCTTTCTTTTCCTTTTCACTTTTCTTTCTAATTTTAATTTTCTTTTCTTACTTCTATCTCTTCTCCTTTCATTTCCTTGCCTTTTTTTCTTTCTTTCTTTCTTTCTTTCTTTCTTTCTTTCTTTCTTTCTTTCTTTCTTTCTTTCTTTCTTTGTCAATTCTTTAGTTTTTTCTGCCTATTTCTTCCATGAAATTCTTTCTTTTTTTCCTTGTTTTTTTTTTTTTACCGTTTTTTATTTTTTGTTCGTGCCTTCTTTCATTCTTTCTTTTCTTTCTTTCTTTCTTTCTTTTTGTTCAAGTTTTTTCTTTTCTGGTTGTTCTTCCTTTCTTCTTTTCTTTCTCTCTTCTTTTTTCTTTTTCATTTTTGTTTCTTCTTTGGTTGTTCTTTATTTATTTTACCTCATTTTTTATTTTTTATCGTTCCTTCTTTCTTTCTTTGTTCCTTTCTTTATTCTCACCTTTCTTTCTTTTCTTTTACGTTCTTGTTTCTTTTTTGGTTATTCTTTCTTTCTCTCTCTTTCTTTTACCTCATATTTTAGTTTATTTATTTATTTATTCCTTCCTTCCTTCCTTTCTTTTTTTTTTCTTTCTTTCTTTCTTTCTTTCTTTCTTTCTTTCTTTCTTTCTTTTACACTTTTGTTTATTCTTTGGTTTTCTTCTTTTTTTCATAATGTCTTTGCCTTAATTTTTTCTTCATTATCCTCTGATTTTTTCGCCTATTTTTTCGTTATGCTATGGCCTCCCTTTTTCGTTTTTATTGTTACTTCCTTAAATCCAATTTTAGTAAAGACCAAATGACAAGAATTGAGCAACAGAAAATCGTCTTTCACCAAACCGAGGAAACCAGTTTTGAATGCCAGCGCTCAAAATCTCGTTTTAAATCTCGTTTAATTTTGCTCAACTCGCAAGCATTGGATTTGTTTGCCCGATGTCTGTCTGCCTGTTTGCTGCTTCTCGGATCAGATATTTGCATATTCCCAACTGGCACGAACGGTCAGGTTTCGAGTTCAGGTAAAAAGTATGAATTTTACTTACTATTATTTCGAACGCGTGGACACAAATTGAATGATTGGCAAAAAGACAATTAAAATACCCCAGTTCTGATTTTGTGTATTTTTTACCATGTCGATAGTCATTGAGAGAGAGTAGTTTAGAAAATTAGCTGTTTACACATGCACATACATACACATACACACACACACACATACATACATACATACATACATACACATATATATATATATATATGTTTCATTGAAGACGTCTGACAGGGCATTGCGATAAACTTTTTCTTGATTTTTTTTCATTCGTCCAATATTTTCTTTTCTGTACATAAAATATGTAAAAACTCTTCAAATGATCTGACTGCTATTATATATATATATATATATATATATATATATATATATATATATATATACAGACAGTGTGTTCATAAAGTTCGTGTGCACTTTAAAAAATTATAATTTTATTTGTATTTGTGATAGAAATAATTTGTTAAAAGGATTAGAAAGAAGTAAATCTATATATTTTAAGGTTTTATTGAAATTTTATTTAAGTTTCCACATGTCCTCCATCATTAGCAATACGAAGGGTAATACGATTTTGCAGTTCACGGAAAACATTTGCCAACTGATTTACAGTAATGCCTGAAATCACATTAGTTATTTTAGCTATACTTAAAACTAGGTACATTACACGTTATATCATTTTTACAGATTATTTCTATTGCAAATACAAATAAAGTTAAAAATTTTAAAGTGCACACGAACTTTATGGATACCATATATATATATATATATATATATATATATATATATATATATATATATAGTGTGTCTGTGTGTGTGTCTGTGTGTATCAAAAATAATTTTACAAACTTTTGTACTTTGGTGGAGGGTTTCTCACACCAAAACAGGGACAAAAGTCCGTATAAAAATATTTCCTGAAATGTCCTGAAATCCTTCGTTTTTGAGTTATTAAGTTTAAAGAATTTTACGGTAGGTGGCGCTGTGTTGCCATTTAGGCTAGGTTACATTTGTCATTTGTGTAGATTTTTGGTTTGTTTGTCTTCACCGTTTAACGTGTGTAGCGGTGAGTTATCTGAGAAGCGTTCCGTTTAATAATGGCAAGATATTCATATCGTGAGCAGGCAGATATTTTGCATACGGCTTCGCGAATGGTAATGGACGCGAGGTTGCACGGCTGTATGAGATTGCGTTTCCAGACCGAAGGCAGCCGAGTCATTCAACCTTTGCTGCTGTTTATCGTCTTGTTGCTGAGATAGGATCCGTGGCATCACAAACTATGGTAAAAGTATTTTGGATTGTATCTTGGCTTGTACATTTAATAGCGTCTACCGTAAAGTTTAAAATTGATAAATTCAAAAACCAAGAATTTGTGTACATGTGTTTATATAAACTTTTGCCCTTGCTTAGTGTGAGGAACTCGCCCCCCAACTTTTGTAAAAGTAATTTTTATTTCTACAAAGCTTGTCTTCTCGCGGTCTTTGGCTATACTTTTGACGATAGAGTGTCCAATTATGATTTCCTAGCGAAATGAGACTTTCCTGATGCAGTCACATGTTCACTGAGCTGGTCATGTTGCAAGGATGTGTGACGACAGAATACCTTAAGGTCCTCATGAATAGCTAGCTTGACATTGGACAAAGGACTATTGGATGATTGTGGCTCAGATATAAAGACAAGCTAAAGTGGAACCACTCAGTTGTCAATGTGTCTCATACTAACTTCTTGTGCTAGAGTGGTATCAGAAATCAGTTGTATTGACCGGCTAAGAGATGAAAGACAATGATGAAATATGTCAGCAAATATTCCTGTTGCTATTGTACTGTGATCCTCACTGTTGCACAATATGCTGCACTTTTATGCAGGGTCACTAGTAAGACTGAAATGTTGCATATGACATAAACATCCAAAACTGAATGTGAGTATTGGATCCTCATAGGTTGAGATCAATGGGAGAATCCATCATAGGATTAATATAAATAAAATAATGGATTGATGTTATATTCAGTACCTCAACAGTGTTTTGTAGACAAACTTTTTTGCAATTGTTTAATCCCGACTTCTGTCTCATTTTTTGTTATTTTCATTTATAATCCTATTTTGCTAGTGATACTTTCATTAATTGCTGACCAGTGACAATCTTGATTTATTAATTTTGTCCTCCTCTGTATAATTTGACAACCTTATGGAGAATAGTGCCACAGACTTGCTATGATAAGTGTTGCTGCTCCTGTGGTTTCTGAATGTGAGTATTGGATCCTCATATATCAAAATGGCTTGGGTTAGTTGTAAACATATATATATATATATATATATATATATATATATATATATATATATATATATGAAGAAATATACTCTTAAGGTGTGCTATATTTATGGGATAAAGTGCTCAATATAGAGATAGAGCATGTGTAAATATAAAAGTGAACATTGTAGTCAACAGATAGAGGCGACAGGCTGTTTCATGCTAAATGCAATCTTCAGGCATGACGATTGCATCTAGCATGAAACAGCCTGTTGCCTCTAAGTATTGGGTTCAATGTTCACTGATATATATATGTATATATGTATATATATATATATATATATATATATATATATATATATATATATATATATATACATATATGATATTAGTGGTTAATACAGGCACACACACACACACACACACACATATATATATATATATATATTTGAATATATTTGAAACGGTACAGAAGCGTATTAAGGCATTAAAAACAAGAAATTTTATATTATGGACCATGATAGATTTAAAATAAAACAAACACCAGTCGACCGGTTTCGTCCCCTCTCATCAGAACTGTTAACGGGGAAATTATGAGGAAAAGAAAAGAAGTCTGTTATGCATGACATGAATGATTGGACAGGAAGAAATAAATTATTATAAAAGTTATACCAACCAAGATGCTAGAAACGCAGCACAGCAAGTCCAAGCAAACAATCTCTTTGTTTACAAAGAGTAGGTTGCCTGAACCTGATGTAAAGCGTCTCTAACACCTTAAGATGGAATAGCGAGTGCGAACTGGCCAAAACAGAAAACCAGTTCACACTGAAATTCAACGCACAAGTAGGATTCTTTATAAAGTGATATATATATATATATATATATATATATATATATATATATATATATATAATATATAAATACACACACACACACACATACACACATATACATATATATATATATATATATAAATTCAGAGAGAACTCAATGCCCAGGACAGAGTAAGAATATAATAAAAAGGCCTAAACACAAATATTCCATGGTTATAATTTATTACATGTAATAAATTACAACCATGGAATATTAGTGTTTAAGCCTTTGTATTATATATATATATATATATATATATATATATATATATATATATATATATATATATCCCTGCCAGAAAGTCTCAAATAATTCTCTTCTTTCTTTTTTTAATCATTTCGGCCCAATCAAGATGATAATGTCACTAAGCCGCATTTGGTTGCTCAGAGTGAAAGAGAATGAGAAGACTTTAATGAGGAGAAAGAACAAAAAAACAAAAAACAAAAAAAAACAGGTTTCAGGAAGACAGGAGATGGTAAATGTCGTTGGATTTAAGCTTTTCAAGATTGTAGTTGTCAGGGAAGCAAGAAATCGAAAGAGAAACGTGTGTGATACTAAAATATTAGAAGAAAACTTAGGTTATCTCTAGCAATTTGATGAGTGAAATGATGGGACCTACTTGCCAATCTAGTATAACATTTAAATTCGTGCAGTTGTTGGACCAAGGATGAGAGCTTATTAGAACAATTGACATGAAAATATCCATAGAAAAGTCAGAGAGAAGCCACGTTGTGGAGGTGGGAAAGTTACTGAAGACGAGATGCCAGGTCAAGACCGATAACATTACAAACCGTCTCTTTAGATTGTTTCAAGAATCTCGAGATATATAGGAGGAGGACCAGACCAATTATGGCAACAATATTCAATGCACGAACGAATGGGAAATTTATAAATGTGTAAGATGGATTCTGGGGTGAAAAATTGTCTGGCAACTTTCCTATCAGTAGACCTCCGATCAATATCATCGCCCCACGTCATGTCATTGAAAAAATGTGGTCCGAAGAAAGCGCAAAAAAAGTTTCACCCCAGGAAATTAACAGTTTTTTTTTCGGGGGGGGGCGTCAACATATAGAAGCCATTCCTTGCCCCAGTTAACAATTGATTAGAGATCATTTTTGAGAGCAGATGCCAGATTTACTTTGTCACTTGAATATAGTGTTAGAAAGTGTTAGATGCTTTCTCAGCCGACTGTTATTTAAAAATCTTCAGCAGTAGATCGTGTATATGAGTCCCATTTTCGGTTTGGGGTCAACTTGAAACTCAATCGACCTTCGGAGCCTGGAAAATCATTGAGTGCTTAACCGTCTGTCGTGACTGTAGAAAATTAGGAATCTTAAAATTGGTGATGAGACAACGCTAACTTGATTACAAGTTACAATCAAGCTTTCTCCATTTTGTTGTTAGGGTAGGAAGCGGCCGGATGGCTCCGTTAAGCCGAGATCTTTTCAGCACACACTCGTAAATAATTTAAACAAAAGCGAAAACAAATCATAACAAATACTTAAACGAAAAGAAATAAATTAAAAACAAAAATTCATTATTAAATATAAAAATGATAAAAAAAAAAAATGATAAAAAAAAAAATGATAAAAAAAAAAATGATAAAAAAAAAAATGATAAAAAAAAAAAATGATAAAAAAAAAAAAATGATAAAAAAAAAAAATGATAAAAAAAAAAAAATGATAAAAAAAAAAAATGATAATAAAAACACAGAAACAAGTAAAACGTGGGAAAAGAGACGAAACGAAAATGTCCGAAGTGTGTGGTGTTAAGCATGGCGACAGTATCATTTTGTAGTGTACGGCTAATTAAAAGCGGTCACCGCTGTTACGGAATGACTGACATTATTTCCAGTTGGTCAGCTCGACAAGAGCCAATCTAATAAATGATAAGAGTTCTGGAACTGGAATCGAGTTGAGGACATGGCAGGAGCAAAAAGAAAGTAATAAATATCGAAGGGAAAAGAAAGATGGATATTGTCTTTTTTTCTTTTTACTGTATTACAATTTTTTTTTCTTGACGGTTTTTTTAAATGAGTGATGACGCACATAAAACAAGCGGTCGCAAGTGCTTGTCTTTTCCTGATTAATGAACACAAAAGTAAGAATACTGACACTGTATACAAGTCGATTTATTTATATACTAATGTTCGCCCACTACAAGGCCCAACAACCACTCAAGGTGTAGGGTTAGTGTGTGGAGTTATATTACCATTAGAAAGGACAAGCGTTAGGAGTATCGAGCAGAAGTAGAATTTAGAAGGAACCGGAAATCCAATTCTAAACAGGAAACAAGGGATAAACTTATAGTCTTGTTCAAATGGCAGGGGAAGTGTATGAACCAGGCGATAGGCGAACCTATCTGCTCCTGTTGGTGGAAGAAAGAAAAAAAACCCTGAAATAAATAGTTATTTCAGAGTCTAGGCGCAGACGTTAGAAGTACAGAGCTGAAGAAGACTTTACAGGAAACAGGTGATCCAATCCTGAACAGGAAACAAGGGATAAACTTATAGTCTCGTTCAAATGACAGGGGAGGAGTATGAACCGGGCGATAGGCGAACATATCTGCTCCTGTTGGTGGAAGAGAGAAAAAAAAACTGAAATAAATAGTTATTCAATAACTATTTATTTCAGAGTCCAGGCGCAGACGTTAGAAGTACAGAGCTGAAGAAGACTTTACAGGAAACAGGTGATCCAATCCTAAACAGGAAACAAGGGATAAACTTATAGTCTCGTTCAAATGACAGGGGAGGAGTATGAACCGGGCGATAGGCGAACATATCTGCTCCTGTTGGTGGAAGAGAGAAAAAAAAAACGGAAATAAATAATTATTGAATAAGATTTCAGACTTCAGGCGCTGACGTTAGAAATACAGAGCTGAAGCAAACTTTACAGGAAACACGCGATCCAATTCTAAACAGGAAAACCTTTAGCCTCGACCGGGGAGAAGTGTGAACAGGACGATAGGCGATCCTATTTACTCTTACTGGTGAGATAAAAAAAATTAAAAATAGAATAAAATAAATAAGTAGTGAATGAAATTACGGTGTTCCGGCATGGCAATTTGCGCCGAATATATTCGTTTGGGTCGAATTAGTTATGGAACGGACAGTAAATTAAAATAAAATTTTAAAACCTGTAGTACGTAATTGACAATATTTCGCTTCCTTTTTTCGATAATGAGCAAAAACACGACTGGGTCTAAAGATCGCATCCGAGAACATTGGAATGAGTGGATGGTTAGCGGGTAAAGGTCATCCGGGCAACCGAAAACACAGCACCAACCGATGAGGTATTGCAGATTGTGTTAGTTCTCCACCTTTTAGTCATTCTCTGCTGGCATTGAATTAAGTTTGCTGCTAAGAAAGTTGGTTCCCTGTTTCGTGCTGGACAAATTTTGGCTTTCGTTGCAAAAGTTTCTCAAAGTATAAGTTTGATAATTGATTCCATTCTTTTTTTCAGTGACTCTTTTTCATTTTTTTCATTCTTCTTTCAATTCAAAGTTACTAGGCTCAAAATATCTCTGCATGTTCATGTAGAGGTGAGAAGAGCGTTTTGTAGTCGTTGAAGAAGAGTGTTGTCCTGAAAAGGACAGTTTATCACATATCATTGCTGCTGACCAGGAGGTCTGATTGGACGCCTACTGAAAAATGGCTGGTTTCATGATCGTAAAGGGACGTTCTTTTTATGTCAAAGATCATAATTCAGAACTTTATAATAAAAAATCATTGAGTTATAAAATGAAAAATAAATAAAATTATTTAGCCATTCCTAGATAATACCAAGCCTGGTAGAATAGCGGATAA
The DNA here is from genome assembly GCA_963932145.1 of Acanthosepion lycidas. Classification (NCBI taxonomy): domain Eukaryota; kingdom Metazoa; phylum Mollusca; class Cephalopoda; order Sepiida; family Sepiidae; genus Acanthosepion; species Acanthosepion lycidas. The sequence goes on along the minus strand of OZ010613.1, from coordinate 68,025,916 downwards.
ACCCTATATATCCGATGTTTGGATTTGGATTAAAATTAAAGATATCCTCTCCCTGCAAAAAAAAAGTACGGAACCGTTCAGGTATAAAATGTGAACTTTAAATCCTGTGGTAGGTAATTGACATTATTTCGCTTCCTTTTTTTGATGAGCAAAAACACAAATGGGTATTTGTCTCCACAGGCCATCTAAAGATCGCATCCATTGGAACGAGTGGATGGTTAGTGGGTAAAGGTCATCCGGGCAACTGTTATAGCCTAGCGATAACACAGCACCCACTCATTACGCATTGTAGATTGTGGTAGTTAATTGACAGCATCTACACGCAATTTTTTCATTAGAATTTGAGTATAAAGAAAGTATATGTTTAATGAATTTATTTAATAAATTCAATACATTTTAAAATACGATTTGGTGGGAGGACGTTTAATCCATAACCCGAAACCTCCATTTTAACTTGAAAATTTGGGGATCATCTTATACGCCTAGTAGCCTTAAACGCCAACATATACGGTAGCCAAATACATAAATTCAACAGTAACTGAAATAAGTTATGAAATTTGCAGGGAAGTTTCTGCTGCCAGAAAATCATTGGCAAAGAGCGACTTCATCAAGAAGTGCAAGCTAATTGCCGTGTCAGCATTATATCCCGAGAAAAGGGAGGTATTGCAAAATGTCAAAAGAGTAGCCGACACTGTTGCAAACTTGACAGAGTTGTTGCAAATGGTATATTTGGGGGTAATGGAAAGAATCTTTTGCGAATGGTTGGCTGGCAAACATATATTTAATGACAGAAGACAACAACAAACAAAACGAAGACTTGAGTAAAAAATATTTTGCTAAGTTGATATAATTTTAAAAATATACATCGATAAAAATAAGCTTACGGTACACTGGTCAAAAAATATCACTGCATGTTCACATAGACGGGGAAGAAGGGCATTGAAGGGTATTGTCCTGAGAAGGACAATTTTGTAGTCATTAAAAAGTGTTCTGAGAAGGACAGTTTTCTTGTTGCTGCTGACGAGCATGACTCGCTGAAGCTGGAGGCCTGCTGGAGATGGCTGTCCGACTGTAGATGGAGGCTGGCTGGAGCTGAATGGCCGGTTGGGGCTGGAAGCCGGCTGGAGACGGAGGCCTGCTGGACATGGTTGGCTGGCTGGAGCTAGAGGCTTGGTGGAGATGGCTGGTTAACTGGATCTGGAGATCTGCTGGAGATGGAGACCAGCTAGAGATGGTTGACTGGCTGGAGCTGCGGTTGATGATGGCTGGACTGTTGGAACAGATATTACAGTTAGTCATCTTGACCACGGATTGTTGATTTTGTCGATTTTTGAGGCCTTTTGATATGCTGAATCAGTTTTAAAACAGTAGCTGGTCCTGGTGGGTGAAATTTCTTCATCGGGTTGTTTTTTTTTTTTTTTTTTAATATATGAGTGCTGACAGGATACAATAGAATAATTAAAACTGAGAGAGGGAGAGCCTGATACATGACTGTCTAAGCGTGTATCACGCAAGGCACCTGACTGACTGATAACAGGAGCACCAGACCAGATATAACTGCAATATTCAATGCACGGACAAATGGTATATATATATAAATAGGCAAGATGGATTCTGACCAGATTGTCTGATACGAAACAGTGAATCAATAATCGTAGCAGTAGATCTAGTAATTGATTCAATATAATATAATTGAGTACCTCCAAAAAGAAAGAAAAAAAATTTATTCTTCAAGCTTTTATTTTAATTTAATATTTCCAATAAAAAAAATACTAATTCTGTATTTCAAAACTAATTTAAATTGAACATCAAATTGCTTCTATTAAAAAAAAAAAAACAAAAAAACAAAATACAAACAACGCAACGTCGAGCCTGGTTAGTAGCTAGATGGGTGACCAGTTGGGAACACCAGGTACTGTAAACTTGGATGTGCGGATGGTGTAATGGCTAATGGTTCGGAATTGTTAATCGGAGAGCTGAGTTCCAATTCCAATCGAGTTCGTTATATTCACTTACACGCAAATGCCGTTAGGAATTGTATGAGTCTATCTCTTCTTCCTCCACCTATGGGTTAATTAGTAAGACTTGTATCCCTAAATTATTATCATCTCAACAAAATTGTTTATTTAAGGTGTTGATAATGGATGTTTATGCAGTTTTTTTCGGGGTGGGGGGAGATTTATCTGTAAAAAATAATTGAAGAATATTACGTGAGTGCCTTTTAATATAATTTTCAAGTACTGAGTAATTAAAAAGTTTGGGAAAATATTCTCCGTAATCAAATGTTTTATTCAATTCTAGATAATTTGGCTTGAAATTTACCATAGTTACCGCTCCTATTTTCTGATAATGTCGTGTGTATAGTCGTCCATATCTGCAAAGATCGGCACAAAAAAAAAAAAAAAAAATAGAAAAAAAAGAAATGATGATTTAAATTCTCCAAGGACTTCTACTTTTAATTAATATAAATATTAAGCGTTTGAAAATTTAATTTTTTCAAAAATTTATAAAATTAAGTGTGTGTGTGTGGGGGGGGGCAGATATTAAAAAAAATATTTTACCAAGATTTTTTTTTTAAATCTAACTGTTCGTATCTATCTATCTATCTATCTATCTATCTATCTATCTATCTATCTAAAAAAAGACCGAAACGAAATGGTGGAGAAAGACGTCCTGAGAGAAGAAAAAGACACAGCAAAGAAGGAAGGGAGAAACAAATCCGTGGAAGTTTGTTAAGTGAAAGATAAAAAGGAATAAAAAAAAATAAAAAATCAGACGCAATAAAAAAAATAAAGAAAAAAAACGAGCGTAATGGGAGAATTAAAAGAGAAAGAAAAATGAAAGGAAGCAGACGACACGAAAATGATGGCGAAACAAATGGAAAAAATGTATTAATTTCATTTGAACTTAAAGGATTTTCCGACAATTTTTAGTATATTACACACTTTGTTTTAGAATTCAACTCGCGCAAGCGGACGCACACAGAAGAAATATATATAACAGAAATACGAAACGAGAGATGGCAAAAAAAAGTACATGGTAGAGGTGAGGAGAATAGGAAGAAGGAGGAGGTCATGCATATGAATGCGGCTTGTTCAATGTGTGAGGAGGTCCAAAATGACGAGCTTAATGTGAGTTTCTCGTTTTAATTTATTCCTTTTACAAACAGCCATCAAAAAGAAATTTTACTTTTGCACACACGCACACTCTTTCTCTCCCCCCTCTCTCTCTTTCTCCCCCCCTCTCTCTCTCTATATATATATATATATATATATATATATATATATATATATATATATATATATATATATATATATACACTAGTATATGACCGGATCTTTCATTACTGGGAATTTTTGCTGTTTAATTGGAGCAGTTTAAGTTTAAAGTCATCCCACCCAAAAATCAATATTAGTAACAACATTTAGGATCAACTGAGGCACATCCCCAAATGGGGAGTTAACAATCTGTATGGGGGGTTGGCCCTGAAAAGGGGACTGTATAATAAATAATATTAATGTAATAATTTAAACTATTTATTATTATTAAAGTTTTTATGAAAGATATATATCCAAGAACAGATAGTAAATAATAAAACGTTGCTGAGAGTTATAATGGACAGGAAGTAGTGGGGAGCCATTGTCGCCAACAATTTAGACTCAAAACCGATACTGAAGAATTATCTATCAAACAAAAAAAAATCATCAAAATCGGATGAAATCTGTGGAAATGCGTAAACAACCTCCAATCACACAGACACACATACACACACACGCACACATTTAGAGAATTTTATATATATATATATATATATATATATATAGAGAGAGAGAGAGAGAGAGAGAGAGAAAGAGAGAGAGAGAGAGAGAGATGCATTCACAGATTCGTTTAAAAATGAGCTTACATAATGAAAAAATGCCCCAAACTTAATAAAAACAAAGTTTTATCGTCAAAATCTTTATGTTGTTATTATGAGAAAAGTCCAAAGGATTTTTTGATTATTAAATTAGATTTTTTAATCCATTTCAAAACCTTTGAAATTTTGATTGAAGATTTTATTTTTCTTGCCTAAGCGGCTGACCATAATTTAATATGGGAGATCGTAGCGACTTTTTTTAGCGGTGCAAAACACATTGATTTGGAAATTCTTGCAAAAATCAGATAATTGCCGGATTTTAATGAAACTTTCAGGAATTATTCACAAATGGACTAAATTATTACTTCATTTTTTTTTTAAATTCCGTTTTCGAAAATCTTTGTGAAATTAATTGACCCTTTTTCAAATAGTTCTTTTCAACCTGTGTTTAAATTGGACACACAAATCGTGAAAATACTTTTCCAATTTCAGTAGACAATTACAGCCTATAAAATCTCTAAATATACACTGCATCGTATCTGTATTTGCTAGCTTTCAGCCCTAAAGCTAAAATACTGTTTATGCGTGTATATATATATATATATATATATATATATATATATATATATATATATATATATGAATGTATGAATGTGCGTGTGTGTGTGTTTGATTAAAAGAAGCGACAAAGTCTGTCTGTTTAACTTTTTAATATGTTTATCTAGGTACCTTCAAAGATTCGCTAAAAAACGAGAACACATGATAAAAATAAATGCCCAACTTAATAAAAACTAAGAGTTATCATCGAAATCTTGATGCTATTATTAAGATGGAAAAAACGAAGGATTTTCTCATTATTAAACTATATTTTTTAATCCTATTGAAGAACATTCGAAATTTAAAAACATTTTTTCTGACGTCAGCAGTTGACCATAAAATTAGTCTAGGAAAATTTAGCATGTACTTTTTTTTGCGGTCAAAACAAAAACAAAGATAATGGCAGCCCTTCCCAAGCATTGAAAAAATTTCAGTCTCACTCTTCGAACTCTCTCTCTCTCAAAGATTACTTCGCCAAATATAGGTTTTTTTCTTTTCTTTTTTGTGGTGCAAAACACATTGATTTGGAAATTCTT
>OZ010613.1:68000927-68015927 GCA_963932145.1 Acanthosepion lycidas | reverse complement strand
ATCTATCTATCTATCTATCCTTTTGTGTTCATATCTATCTATCTATCTATCTATCTATCTATCTATCTATCTTTTTGTGTTCATATCTATCTATCTATCTATCTATCTATCTGTCCTTTTGTGTTCATATCTATTTATCTATCTATCTATCTATCTATATATCTATCTATCTATCTATCTATCTATCTATCTATCTATCTATCTATCTTTTTGTGTTCATATCTATATATCTATCTATCTATCTTTTTGTGTTCATATCTATCTATCTATCTATCTTTTTGTGTTCATATCTATCTATCTATCTATCTATCTATCTTTTTGTGTTCATCTATCTATCTATCTATCTATCTATCTTTTTGTGTTCATGTATCTATCTATCTATCTATCTATCTATCTATCTATCTATCTCAGTCTGTTCATATCTATCTATCTATCTATCTATCTATCTATCTATCTATCTATCTATCTATCTATCTCAGTCTGTTCTTATCTATCTATCTATCTATCTATCTATCTATCTATCTATCTATCTATCTCAGTCTGTTCATATCTATCTATCTATCTATCTATCTATCTATCTATCTATCTATCTATCTATCTCAGTCTGTTCATATCTATCTATCTATCTATCTATCTATCTATCTATTTTTTGTGTTCATATCTATCTATCTATCTATCTTTTTGTGTTCATATCTATCTATCTATCTATTTTTTGTGTTCATATCTATCTATCTATCTATCTATCTTTTTGTGTTCATATCTATCTATCTATCTATCTATCTATCTATTTTTTGTGTTCATATCTATCTATCTATCTATCTATCTTTTTGTGTTCATATCTATCTATCTATCTATCTATCTATCTATCTATCTATCTATCTTTTTGTTTTTCATATCTATCTATCTATCTATCTATCTATCTATCTATCTATCTATCTATCACATCGTTGAGAGGACTCATTCGAAATCCTGGCTTATATCTTAGCTCAAATCATGTTCTCTGGAAACGAAAGATGTTATTTTTCACTAATGTTCACCCAATGCAAGGCCCAAGGTCCACTGAAGATAGAGGGAGTTCTGGTGGTGTTGTATTAGTGTAAAAAAGAGAAAGATAACACGAACGATAACTAACGCTAGAATTGAAGAGGTAAAGATTTAATTATCGAATAATAGTTCAGAGTTCAGGCGGAGACGTTAGTTATATAGAGTTGAAGTAGGCTTTAGAAGGAACCAGAAACTCAATCCTAAGCAGGAGACAAGGGATGAAGCCTTATTATTGTGAAATGACCGAGGGATGGAGTGTGAACAGGACGATAGGAAATCTATCTACTTCTGTTGTGAAGAGAAAAAAAAATTAGTGGGACAGAGTCTTGTTCGGAGAGGTAGACAGACCCGAACCCGTTTTTGCGGGTTCCACGGGGATTTTTGCCTGAGCCTACGGGATCGGATGACGCACGTTAAACTCAACCTTGAGCCACATATAACCCTCGTGGGGGGCTGTTAAATATAACAGTGATATAGACTGTTCTTTCGAGGCTTTGACTGTTCGCAGTTCCTGTCGAACTCTCTCCTTTGGGCAGAGAGGAACTCGGATGAGGCTGTACCGAATAGCAGAGTCTCGTTCGGGGAGGTAGACAGGCTCGAACCTGTTTATGCGAGTTCTACGGGGATTTTTTGGCGGTTATTTATTATTACAGCCGTCTCGGCCTTTCACGTCCATCTTGCACGCCGAATCATCTCTCTCTTTCTCTCTCTCTCTCTCTCTCTTTCTATTTCCATTTTCGCGTTTTCTTCATTTGTTTCTTTCTTCTTACTCCTTTCTTTGGTTTTATGATGAGTTTTATTCTTTCTTTCTTTCGTTTTATGATGAATTCTCTTCATGACTTTGTGTGGCCTTGTGCCACATGTACGCTCGTGTTGGCGTCACTGAATTTAACAGATATAGACTGTTCTACCGAGGCCGTAACTGTTCGTAGCTCCCGTTGAACTCTTTGGATGGGGGGGTTGGGCAGAGAGGAACCTGGACGAGGCTGTGCCGAATGGCAGAGTTTCGTCCGGGGAGGTAGATTCGAACCGGATTTTTTGGCCGAGCGTACGGGCTCAGATGACCCACGTTAAACTCGGCATTGTGCCACATGTACCCTCGTGGGGTCGGGGAACTACTAAATATCAACAATGATATAGACAGAACGCTGGTCAACCGACACACACTCCTAAGACGTGTAACAAACTTCTGTTGAATTTACTGTTCAATATATCATTTATTTGCAGCCTCTTGTTTTGTTATTTTTTTAAAACCAATTACTTGGTTACAAAAATAATGGCTGAACATTGATGAAAATCTCATTAAAAAAGAAAACAAAAAGCATGAAAAAATATTCTTCCCAATGACTGAACTGTTGAAGGCTATATTTTTCATTTCATTGTACACAAAACAACACCGGCACTTCTTACATCATTCTAAATCACACTTCTTGAAAAAGTAATGTCTACATTTTGTGACGACAGAATCAGTAATTATATCAAACATTGATCAGGCACACCATACATAATCTCCAACTAATACGCACACACGTAGAAATACGCGAGCATATGCAGACACGCACAACAATCACCTGTATTTTCTATCAGTTTCATATAAACCTAAAGACACATTGTTATACTCTTAAAACTACTTGTATGGAAGCAAGCACGCACACTCATATTCACACACTTATATGTCCTTAATAACTCATTAGGATACACACACATCTAGAGACGCACATAAGAACCATTCGGTAAAAAGTGATGGGCGGCTATATAGTCATCCATATATAATATTCATAGGCTGATGGTGCTAAGTGTATACGACCGGCCCTTTTCCCTTTTCCAATTCTCGTGAACAGCGGCCAGTCTATAAAGTGAGGGATCGAATTCCAAGCTCATAAATAGTTATGGCCAAATTTCTCAATCTTTCCATCAAGTCGACCTCATCAGTTTTCATCCGTGCACCATTTCTGCACTTTTGCTATCAGCTGCCATCGCAATTCTCTCTGTGGCCATGTTTATGGTCATCATCACTGTAATTATTACAGCCGTCTCGGCCTTTCACATCCATCTTACACACCACACCATCTCTCTCTTTTGCTCTCTCTCTCTCGCTCTCTCTTTCTCTCTCTTTCCATTTTCCTGTTTCTCTCCCTTTCTTTCTTTCTTTGGTTTCATGATGAATTTTATTCGTTTGTTGTTTCTTTCTTTCTTTCTTTTGTTTTCTTCTTTGATTTTATGACGACTTTTATTCTTTCTTTCTTTCTTTCTTTCTTTCTTTCTTTCTTTACCTGAGTTTTTGATGAATTTTATTCGTTTGTTTTTCTTTTTTTATTTCTTTCTTTCTTTCTTTAATTTTATGATAACTTTTATTCTTTCTTTTTTTTCTTTGGTTTTATGATGAATTTTCTTTTTCTTTCTTTCCTTCTTTTTTCTTTTGTTTTGTTTTCTTTCTTTCTTTGATTTTATGATGACTTTTATTCTTTCTTTCATATTTTAGTGACCCTTTCTTCTATGCAGGCTTTAACTTCAATTCTTTGGTTTATGATGAGTTTTTATTCTTGCCTTCTTTCATATTTTAGTTAATTTACTTCTCTATAGACCTTTCTTTCTTTCTCTCTTTCTTTCTTTCTTTCTTTCTTTCTTTCTTTTGCCCTTCTCTTAAACTCCATCATTTTTCTCCAAGTCTCTCTTCATCACATGCTTCCTCTCTTTTTTCCTATCTCTCTTTCAGTATATTAACTCCGTTTCTTTCAAGCAGAACCCTGCTTCTATCTATATATATCTCTCTCACTATCTCTCATTCACTATTTTTGCAGGCCATTTGCCTTCCAAACCGAGTTAATATTATCGACAGCCATTTTGGATTGTAAACGTCAGCGTATAAACATGAATCGCCTGGAACGGCTCCAATATATTTGTCAAAGTTCGTCAGAAAAAAAAGTCAATTTAGTTTTCACGGCCAATTCGACTCCGTAAAGGTTTTCAACAGGCATTCCAACATACATAAATAAGTATGTATGTATATGTATATATATATATATATATATATATATATATATATATATATCAGTCTCTCTCTCTCTCTCTCTATATATATATATATATATATATATATATATATATATATATATATATATATATAAAGAGAGAGAGAGCGTGAGAGACAGAGATGGATAAATTGTCGTCTAAATTACGCAAAAATAAAAATAATAGTAACATCTCATTTTAACAGATACATTTATGCACAAAAATATCTTGAAATACTAAAGAGTAAATTTATTCAATATAATCGCCATTGGCTTCAACCACGGCTTCCAGGCAACTTCGGAATCTCCTGTAACTCTTCTGGGTGGTCTTCTTGATTAATTTAGTGAATGCTAACATAATCTTTGCTTTCAGTTCATCTTTGGTGTTACAAGAAGTTTTGTTGGTCTCTTGCTCAACTGTACCTCACTCATAATAATCAAGGAGTCTGGGTAGTTAGGTGACCAGATGTAAGGGGTGATGTCGTCACAGAAATTGTCTGATAGCCATGATTATATAATATATATTTTAATATAATTGCACATAAAGTACTGGTGTTATAGAAACAGTGTTCTCAATGTTGCATAACAGAACTAGAAAAATATATTAATGCATATGTATATATATATATATATATATATATATATATATATATATCCCACACCTTTAACACAACTCAAAATTTCATGCCAAAAGCAATCTTCAGGTGTTGAGTAGAGACTGACCGTTAGTCCAATCTAATTTAATATTATATCAGTTTATCGTAATGCTGGCTTAGTTAAGCACTATTTGTATAATAATGTAAAATTTCAAAAAACTTCCCTAAAAAAATAAAACTTAAAAAAAATTCTTTAAAAAATTAATTATATTTCTTATGACAAGAAATCTATAAACTAAATCAACGGGCCTTACCATAGAAATATAAAACATAAGTAATTATTAATTTAATTAAATTAACTGTAAATATAAATTATTAATTATTAATAATAAAAGGGAGCTAACTTAATTGAATTTAATATGGTAAAATTACTCGAGAAAAATATGAATATATAAAAATATAAAAAATAAAAATATATTAGGTTGGTGCAAAAATAATGTCGTTTTCTCGCATGTGAGAAAACGACATTATTTTTGCACCAACCTAATAAATAAATATAAATAAATGAAATAACTAATAAAAACTATGAAATCTATAAAAAAAAAATAACGGATAAATAGCTAAAAATAAAAATAGATAAATAAGAAGAGATTCAAAATATGAATAAAAATATAACAAATCTATATTTTTTTATTATATATATATATATATTCATAATGTTCCCTCATGTATATATGTGTGTATGGCCATTAATAATTTTGGGGAGAGTTAAACATACTTCAGCTCATATATATATATATATATATATATATATATATATATATATATATATATATATATATATATAACGTACAGCTAATACATTACATGCTTCCATTTACATAAATCCACACCAGCATGAACGTATATTTACACAACGTTTTGACAAATGGCTCACGGCGACTTCTGAAATAAAATCTCTCCATTTTTTTAGGTTATTACCATTTGTTTCCTATATTCCTGTTGCCTGGCCCTCGTTGCTTCACCTAAAGACCGGGCTTCTTTTTTTTTATGATGTTATTCTTCTCCCGAGTATTTCATTTTTTTTTATTCATTTCTTTTTTTTTTTTTCTTCTTTTTCTTCTTTGCAGCACAGATTAGCTCATTCCGAAGTCAGTCAGCCCGTCTCAGGTTATTTTGTGAGTCGAACGTAATGGCGTCCATTGCCTTTACGTAAAACAAGAGGAAGCACTTTAACTTTTCTTTTCCAAAATAAGTTCCAAAACCAGAGACTAAATTGCTTCTAGTGAGCATCTGCAACTTTTCGTGAAAACTGCAGGCCAACACCAGAAATAGGCGTTTCTAGTTGAAAAGAAAAACAGACTAACCTTTAAGCGTTTAATGAAGCTTGATTTAACCCATAAGTGGGGGACTGTGGTTGCTTAAACCACACAAATATATTTTTTTCTTAAGATTATCACGAATACAAGATAGGAAGATTGTGAAGCAAAATTAATAACCAACAGAATTTTTCTCCATTGTCGAAGGCTGGCGTTTCGATTTATATGAAATCTGTCTACCTGTCAGATTGCATAGCAAGTGTTATTTTGAGGAATTTACTTTTCTGATGTCTTTCATATTATAAATTAACACTATGTAGATAATTTTAATTTATGTGCCTACAAACCGACTAAAGTAGATTTTACTATGTGCATGTGGAAACCATTTTCCTTTTACAATTAACACTAAATTACATAACATAAATTACATAATAACATAAATTAACATTATCTAGATAATTTTAATTTACGCACCTAGAAACTAAAGTAGATTTTACTATGTGCATGTGGACGCTATTTTCTTTTTACGATTAATACTAAATAACATAACATAAATTACGTAATAACATAAATAGCATAAATTAAAACATAATTACATAAATTACATAATAACATAGATAACATGATAACATAATAATATAAATGGGAAAAATTAAAGCATAATAACATAAACAGGAAAAATTAATGCATAATAACATAAATAGCTTGATAACATAGATAACATGATAACATAATAATATAAATAGGAAAATGAAAGCATAATAACATAAATAGGAAAAATTAAAACATAATAACATAAATAACATGATAACTTAGATAACATGATAACATAATAATATAAATAGGAAAATGAAAGCATAATAACATGAATAGGAAAAATTAAAGCATAATAACATAAGCAGGAAAAATTAAAGCATAATAACATAAATAACATGATAACATGATAACATAATAATATAAATAGGAAAATGAAAGCATAATAACATAAACAGGAAAAATTAAAACATAATAACATAAATAACATGATAACTTAGATAACATGATAACATAATAATATAAATAGGAAAATGAAAGCATAATAACATAAATAGGAAAAATTAAAGCATAATAACATAAATAACATGATAACATAATAACATAAATTAAAACATAACATAAAATTACATAATAACACATATTTACATAACATAAATTAACACTATGTAGATAATTTTAATTTACGTGCCTACAAACTGACTAAAGTAGATTTTACTATGTGCATGTGGAAACCATTTTCCTTTTACAAATAATGCTAACGAACAATCTTCAATTGCTGGATAAGTTTGTAACAAAATAGGACTGAATAAACTTTAATGAATTTTGTAAATGATGGCGATGAAAACTTTTGCACGATGAACCTGCAAATCAATACCTCACGGTCATCATCATCATCATCATCATGTTCATCATCATGTTCATCATCAGTCTATTGACTGCTTAATTCATCGGAAGTGGAGGAGGGTGCTAAGGGCAGAAGTAACAGACAACTTTCACCAGGATGATCACTTGTTGCTGGCTTTCAGGAGTTCCGGTATTGTCCTGTCCCCGTCCACTCTTTGATGTCTTGCGTTGCTGTTCCGGCTTGCGTCCACTTTCAACAGAGTGCCTTGCATGATGATCTTACAGAGGCTGTTATGCCGTGTGACGTGGCCAAACTATACCATCTTCCGACGCTTAAACAGTGGCGCAGAGAGATTCCTATCTGTCCACAAGACTTTTAACCTTGCTCCATACGTTATTGGTTTTATGTTCCCAAGAGATGCGGAGGAGCTTTCTCTATGATTTGTTCTCGAACGCCCGGGTCCTTTTCCTGCTTGAACCAGGAGTGTACAAGTCTCACACCCATAGAGAAGGATTGATACAATCAGCGATTTGTAGAGCTTGAACTTGGTCAGGAAGCTGATGTTGTTCTTCCATATCCTTTCCAGCCCGGCCATCGCTACTGTGGTTGTGGCAATCTGTGTACGGATTTCTGAGTTGCAGGTGCTGTCTTTTGACAGGGTTGCTCTCAAGTACTTGAAGATGGATACTTCTTCCAGTAGTTCACCGTCCATGGTGACGCTGGAACTGGTGTTGCTTGTGCTGTTCACCATTACTTTGCATTTGAGTTCCATTTCATGGGCACCGGCCCTTTCTTGGTCAAGTCTCGCAGCTCAATAATACTGCCATATAGGCAGAGAAACGCAGGTTGCAGACAGGTCTGTCACCAATAAAGATGAAAATGCAGTGATCCTGCAGGGTTATCTGCATAGTTCTCTCCAGAAACAGGCTGAAGAGTGTTGGAAAGAGTAGACAACCCTGTCCCTAGGGGTTGTTCACCCATTTTTATTTTTTATTCGGTTGGGTTAGCTCAGTCATCCATGACTCTATTACGCTAACCATTTCCGTTCTACATCAAGGATCGGAAGTTCATTAGCGCGGTATTCTTTGTCATAACATATCGTAGGTGAATGTTTGGCAACCAACTCGTCTTGCTCCAAGGCTAGGTGTCCAGAGAAAGAGATCACTCACGAGTTCTTGATTTGCTCGCCATAAGTGTCCTACAGATCGAGTTTTGGGTTCGCTTAAGATGGTTGAAATGTTAGGGATACGTCCATATAACTGTTGTTTCCAAGAGATATTCAGTATAGCTCTCTCCATCAGTGTGTAGGTTCCATCAAGCTTAGACTGTAGGGATTGAGCATAACACGCACACCCCAGTCGATCCTGGGTTGCAGGAGAAGATATCATGGCCACTGCCACACGCCGCCTATACCAGAAGATGTATCAACATCCGCGGTCTTCTCCTCTGAGTCGTAGTACGACGATTTAATCACATAGTCAACCCTATGTTGGCCAGTACTGTCGTCTGTCAACTGGTTGTTGGTCGCTGGCTGTTTTGATCCACACTAATCTGCCTACCCTTTTTTTTTGATCTCAGAGCAGTGGGGTCGAATGTCGTCGGTAATTCGGAGCACTGGTTCGAGTCACGGAGAAGCTGTATTATGCAAGAAATAAAAATGTTCTCGCAAACGAAATAAGAACGGAATATTCGTCGTGTTAGCCATAAATTGGTTTATATAGTTCCTTCCATCTTAAATTTCTATAGTGACACTTTGCTCTTCTAAATCTTGGAACGGGGGTTCAAAGTCGGGAATTCTCCCAGCAACAGGTCCCGCGGTGTTTTGATAGCAGCTCGCCCACACTTTTCCGCTCGTCTCGTCTCTCTATAACTCTGCCTGAGTTGCCAACGCAATCTGTTTATATCGAGTCTGGCACAAGACTGGGGTTGCGTCGACTGGTCTGGGGTTTCGGTAATTCCCCATTTTTCGGATTTAGTTGCAGGTATCCTCCCGCCTTTATAACTCATACTTTCTATTTTTATGCCTAGCACCATTACTTCCAAAATGGGCGGGGGTAAATTATCTACTTTTCTCTTCCTCTCTCCGTATTCGACCTGACACATTCCCCAAAGGGAGGATTTGACTGTCTTTTTGACAATTCTGATTTTTAAACCGAGTTGGCAAAGAGGTGGTCTTATTTTAATCATTGATTTTCCATAAAAAATATTATCCCCAGACTTTGTTTTGTTTTGTTGTAGTGCATCTCAACCAGTCATACCACTCCCACAGCCCTCGAGTTATCATGCAGATAACCTTTACAGGTTGTTTCTCATTTCAGTTTACTTTTCGGATGACAAATTAAGTTTCGTATCCCGAGTTTATGTTTCAGATGACCTTTTGGCCTCTCAACAACTTCCATTTTTGTTGATGGTCATAACTTAACTTTTCTGAATTCTGTTTTTAATTCCCACGGTTAGCGAATAACCCTGAATATAACTGAGCGAGTTCCGCCTGAACTTTGGCCTCTCGATATCCTCCCCTCTTCCCCTCTCATATTCCTAGCTCACATTTTTACATTACCGCTTTTCATTCCACCAGTGTCAAATCAGTTTATGTCTAGGCAGTGACACCATACATTAACAACACCGCCTCTACAGTAGCTCGTAAGAATCTCCGTTTGAGGTTGTCAGGTAGATTAGATCTTTGAGATTTCATCCATTTTAGGCTTTATCTATGCAAATTCTCACATCCTTTTCAGTAGAATTTTTCTTGCTTCCTAGTTATGTTAAAGATTCGACTGGTTTTATTGATTCACGTGAGACAATTTGTATTGTGCCTTGTTGCTTGAAGTTTACGAATTCAGCTTTAGAGGCGTTGACATAGAGTCCGGGATCATTAGAAGAATTTTCTAGATGGTGTAGGAGAACTGTAGCATTGCTAATGTTGTCTGCAGGTATAGCAAGGTCATCTGTATAGTCAATATCTGTCAACATTTTTTTGCAGATATAGAGAGTCTTGGTGATAAAAATCAAACCTACATAATAATATTTATTAAGGACTTTTGAGATTTCATCCATTTTAGTCTTTAGTTCTGTGAATTTTCACATCTTTTTCAGTAGAAATAATATCGCTTCTTTGGTATATAAAAGATTCGATAGATTTTATTGATTCGTCCGAAACAGTTTGTATTCAGCCTTGTTGATTGAAGCCTATGAATTTTAGAGAAATTCCTATAGAGACCAACATCGTTGTCAGAATTTTCTAGATGATGTAGAAGAACTGTGGCATTGGTGATGGTGTTGGTAGTGATATCTAGGTGATCAGTATAGTCAATATCTGTCAACTTATTTGCAGGACATCGACTTATGAGTCTCGGTGATAAATTCAAATCTAGATGATGATATTTGTCAAGGGGGGGTTCTCAGTTGATATTAATAAATGTAAAATAATACATAAAGTCTAGAATGAAACATTCAGTTTGGATCAAATTAGTCATCGTTTTTTGGGACGAATATCGTTTTAACGGCAAGAGACCTCCCTCAACTTTTTCTTTTTTCTTTTCCTCATCATCCTGCTAGATGTCGCATTGATAGCATTATCTCCGATATAAGAGTTAATTTTGACATGCGATTATCAATGCAAAAGCATCATTTATAAGGTAATTAGAAAAACATTAAGTGTAAATATTAAAATCCTTTTGATTATAAATTACATGTTAACATTTGTAATTACAAGAACATTGGAGATAAGTTAACTTTTTAATATGAATTCTAGAGACAATTTCCGTATTAGTGACTGTTTTTCAGGAATCCATCTCTAAACTATGCATAGATTTGTGCATGTGCGTGTAATATAGGGAGCTAATACAATAGACGCCTTCTTACAGACACACATACATTTAGTCAGAATACATTTATATGAGAAAATACCATATGAATATTATATTATCCCTTTTATTAGAATTTTTTACGATTACTTGGCTTACATTTTTTTTTTATGTAAATCAATAATTCAAGCAGAGAAAAAGCTAGTCACCAGCCCCTGTGGACTGAAGTAACAGTGATTGATTTGTCTGTTTAACGGCATATCATCATCCTTATGGGTCATTTAATGCCGAAATTTAATCTTCTTGGGAGCTTATGATATATGTCATTCTGCTTTCACAACTGAACACGTGGTAGATGATGCTAAGTTTTTGTGCATATACATGTTTGTGTGGACATAATTACTAGAGGCAGTGATAATTGTGTGTATTATGTTGTAGTTCTGTTGAAGTTATATTTTGGAATATAGTTTGATTTCTTTAAGAAAACTAAACTTTAATTAAAATTGAAGTTTTTGTTCCATTCTCAAGCGATGTTGCATAACTTCTGAAAAAATGATTTACTTTTTTTTTTTAGTTAAATAGTATTATATAGTTTAAGTTAGAGGGGGAAAGTGATTACAAAATCTTAAAAGGGTGTTGCCTTTTTTGACGAATCAGGAAACAAGTCAAATTTAAGATGGCGAAGTGTAAATATAGGTTAAGAGTTAGGTGTGGTTTTGTAATTTCTTTCTGTCAATACTGGGTTCCTTATAAGGTAATTATGGTAATGGACTCCACGGCT
The DNA here is from genome assembly GCA_963932145.1 of Acanthosepion lycidas. Taxonomy (NCBI): domain Eukaryota; kingdom Metazoa; phylum Mollusca; class Cephalopoda; order Sepiida; family Sepiidae; genus Acanthosepion; species Acanthosepion lycidas. The sequence continues at coordinate 68,003,989 of OZ010613.1, read as the reverse complement.
GCACGGCTGTATCAGATTGCGTTTTCAGACCGAAGTCAGCCGAGTGATCCAACCTTTGCTGTTTTTTTTATAGTCACGTGGCTGAGACAGGATCCCTAGCACCACAAACTATGGATCGAGGAAGACCGAGATCTAATCGTATACCAGATCACAAAGAACTCAGTCTACAGGCTGTCAGAGACGATCCAGGTATCTGTACACGTCAAGTAGCCCTAGCATGTCGCACATCTCATAGTGCTTCATGAAGGGTACTTCAAGAGCAGCCTCTGTAACCGTATCATTTGCAAAATGTGCAGAGTCTTTCTCCCTCTAATTACTCACTATGGAAGAACCATTGTCGATGGTTTATTGCAATGTTTGTCTCTTCAGTCTTGTTTATGTTGAGACAACATTTGGAAGGTGATGGAATAACGAATTTACACAACCATCGGAATCCCCATGGTACTATAGAGGCGAGACACCGACATCAGTTTACGAATAATGTATGGTTTGGAGTGGATGTCTGGTAGGTTCATATATTCTCTCAACACATCTTACAGGATCTCTGTACGCGGACTTTATTGTGAAGACACATTATCAGACCTACTAGTACCTCTTCCTGTACTAAGACCCATGCATCGTTAGGCACCAGCACATTTTAGTCACACTGTTTGCGATGCACTGGCTGAGAACTATCATGAAAGATGGATGGATAGGAGAGGACCTGTACTATGTATGTCGTGGATATAGAGTGCCTATATGCGGAACTTGGTGGACTTATAGAAGACTCTGAAGCTGTGTAGAAATTAGATAGAGTCGGTCGAAGGGTTGAAATCATCGCTAGTTTGTGGATAAATGTTGTCATAGTGGTCGTAAAATGGTAGTCGTATTGTGCAGGATGGAAGAGGTTTTCGTAGAATAGATGTTTTTATTTTAAGAGGGGGGAAATCGTGATTACTACTTGTCCTTAGAGATCCAAAAGGCATTTTATTTCACAGGCAATTTTGCCTTTCATTCTAACCTGATGAAGCTAAAGAGACCAGATGCTCTGTCGAAACGCGTCGTTAATAAACACACACATATACGCACAGACACGCACAAACAGACACACACACAGGCACACACACACACAAAAACACAAACACACACATATATATGATAAAATGTATTTTTAAGGTATGCTATATTTATGGGTTAAAATAATCAATATCAGAGATAAAGGATATGTAAATATGAAAGTGGACATTGAAATCAACACCCAGAGAAAACATGACCTGACGATTGCGATTAGCATGAAACAGACTGTCAGCTCTGAGAGGTGTGGGGTGGGGGTGACTCAATATCCACTAATATATATTTTTTTCTGTTTTCTTTTTGAATTTGTAGGTCTGATCAATTGGATCGTATTTACGATTCCAATGGAATAAATTATGACCAAGGAATATTAGTGTTTAAGCCTTTTTATTATATATATATATATACACACATACATACATACATATATATATATATATATATATATATATATATATATATATATATATATTTATATATTATGCACTGAAACATTAGAGCATGTATATACATATTCTAATGACAAACCTCTTGTTTTTATTAATTCGACTTTTAGGCATGTTCGAGTGGGCGGTTTAAATTCGGGGGTCGGTTGCGTTATGATGGCGATCAGGTGTTTGTACTCATCAATATGGCTAGCTACTGGGAGCTTCAGCTGATCAGATTGATTAAGGAGTTTCGGGTCGGTCGAGAGCTGTAACAAGCAGACAAATGCCCCCGTGTCAAGCAGCGGTGGGAATGCCCCATATATATATATATATATATATATATATATATAGTATTATTCTGCAGTTGCACGTGGGTTTAATTTGTTCGTGTGGTTTGTTGATAATTTTCCTGTTGTGCTTTTGCTGAATATTTTGTGTAGGGTGCTTGATTCCGGGAAGTGTTTGTGTAAGATTTTGAAGAATATTTTTCCTACGTTTGTTTTTACGTTCTTGCTGTACGGTGGGTTGAACCATATGATATTTCTTTTTCTGTTGGTCTTTTTTGTATTATGTGGTGAGTATGTGAGTGTTGCTGGGAATCCGCTATCTTTTAGGGCTGTTTCATAGTCATTCTTAGCTTTGTTAAATATGGATTCATTGGAGGAATTGTCGGAAAGCCTGCAGTTAATCGATTTTGGTATCTATTTGAGTATAGAAGGCGGGTGGTTGTAAGATGTGTGTATATAGAGTGGTTCATCATTAGGTTTTCTGTATGGTTTATGTGCCTTCTCTTAGGTTGAAGGTGACATCTAGAAAATCTACTTCGTTTAGGTTAGTTTTTATATCTATGTCGAATCCGTTATTTTTAAAAATCTTTATTATTGCTTTTCTAGTTTTGTCTCTGTTTTGTTTGTTACAGTTTCTTAGGATTAGGAGACCGTCGTCCCTGTAGAGTCTTGTGTCATTTCTATCTATTATTTTGCTCAGTTCGTGTAGTAAATAAATATCTATGATTTCTCAGAACCGTCAAAGCTTCCCGTTGTAGTGTCAAATATCCCATCTTTCTTTATCCATGCTTCGTCATTGTGGAATAATAATGATTTACGGGCGTGCTTAATGATGTTGATTTCGCTTGGTTTTATTATTATTTGTTCCTGAGATAAGTTGATGGCCTTATCTAACATACGTTCTGTTATGGATGGGTAAAATTCTTTTATATCTAATTGTAGGAATTGGCAATTTTGTTTGTTATTTATGCTGTGGAACCAGTCAATAGTTGTTTTTGTATTTTTCCACTGGTTTACTTCTAACTTCTTCCTAAGTTCAGAATTAATTCTTTCTAGTATCATTTTACTTATTTTACCTAGATCGCTTTTGGCTGGATTTATGAGTCTACATGCAGGGTTGGTTTTGAAATTTTCTTTATGGTCTTTTAGTGTGATAAAGGCTCGTGCCTTGCTAATACAACTTATTCGGTCTAATTTTGGGGCGATTGTTTTAGCTTCCTTATTAATATCGTGTTCTGTTGTTTTCGGTGCCTTTTTGTATGTTTTGGTTATGTTGTTCTTGAGTCATTTATTG
>OZ010613.1:67990927-67995927 GCA_963932145.1 Acanthosepion lycidas | reverse complement strand
GACTTTTCTTAGACTGGTTGCTACCCAAGACTATAGAACCCAGTCTACCTTGCTATTTTTCCATAGCTGGATTAAAGATATTCAAGGGTATTAAGTAAATATAATGAACTCAACTGAAATTCGAACTCGCCTCTCCAGTTCTTCAATGAAAACATAATGAAAACTTTTCAATCCGTACCTGACGATGGGCATGTGCATGAAACTCAGAGTTGTATCAAACGGCTAAGAAAAATATATATACTTACTATTATTAGTATAAATTTTAAGTGTGTTATTTTACATCAATCAGTTTGATTACCACCAGCACTCACTGTCCGATGTTATATATATATATATATAACTACGAAGAAGGCCACAATGTGCTAACCGTATTCAGAAATTAAAAACATCTCTACAACACACTAAAACATACACATAATGCACAAACTCAAGCTGAAAAATTGAATAATTCTTGCTAATGGTTAAAGCTATAGCCGAAAGCGCTTGCAACTATAAAACATTTGGACAGTTTTTACACACTCTTTGTCCAGAAAAACAAAAAAAAATTAAATAAAAAGCTTAACCGTAGTACCTTGTCTGTCTGTGCATAAACGAAAGATTGTTGCCTATATATATATATATATATATATATATATATATATATATATATATATATACTCTTTGTTTGATGACCGCAAAAGCGTGAAAGCCAGGTCACAAACTCTATCACTGATAGCGCTTTCCAGTACCGTGTATATATATATATATATATATATATATATATATATATATATATATATATATATATATATATATATATATGTGTGTGTGTGTGTGTGCTTGCTAATATATATGTTTGATGGATAGCAGACATCGTTAGGTGCTCAGAGAACGATTTTCAGTCCCTAATTAGAATGTCAGCAAGTACATGATTTGACGCCTTCATTTCTTTCTTCATAGAAACTCCACTGAGGACCACTTTATCCGTTCACAGCACCGCCTTTGTCGTCTTTTATCGCGGCTGTCGCGACACTGTACCCTCAGAACAGTGACAGACCGGTCGCCATGTTGACGTGCATCTCCTTTGAAAATTTGTGCTCTGTTGACCGCCAAGCTGGCCATTGTGGTCACGAGAGATGGTAAACTCATAGGACATATTCGTGGCGATCACTGTCCGTGGGTAAATCGCCGACTGTGACCAGTTGTGATACGCCCATTCCGCCAGACAATTTAACTGATAGAGACAAGGAAAGCCTCAGAGAAAATGTGATGAAAATTGACGTTTTTTGGTTAATGAAGAAAAACAGACGATTCCGTTGATATTTATATACAATTTGATCGTCTCCTGATTATAGACAATAGCAATGGTAATAACTGTTTCCTTGTAAGGAAACATTAGGTATTGATTAATCGAGCAGATTGCACTTCTGTCGGTTGAAGCTTATGGGATCCGCTCTCCAGGTCAATAACATCTCGACAAAAACGAAAAATTCTTTATCGGCTGAATATTACAAAACATCATATATATATATCATATATATCATATATATATAACAATTTTGTCAGGAAAGTAGGTTTTTCAAGTGCAGTAGCTGGTATCATTCATTCCAGTATTGAAGGGAGTTTCCTTCATAGCCTTTTGTTTGGGGTAGTGCGGAATGTCAGCATATTATGTCATTATTTTCTCTTCGAGTTATACGTATTATCCATTTTAGCTGTTGTTGCTGTTGAAAGTGTTGTGATTTCTGTTATTTGGTGCAGTTCTTTGTTTGTGATTCTGTAGGGCCAGTCCATAAGATTTGAAGAACTGTGCTTATGACATATCAATAGATCGTAGTTTTTGAGAATAATGAAACAATTTTTTGAGAGCATTTTAATACTTTAGCAAAGCTTCACGAAAGATAATCCTACGTCTGCTAAACTTATAGTTGCTACATGCCAAGTCCTATGTCGATCGCGACTCTCTACTGCTTCCTTTTCTTTAATATATATAAACAGTGCATTGTAATGATTATTCTTTTGAAAACTGCGTACTGATTTCCGCTGACCGTCTTCATTTTTTATGAATTTCGATTTTTTCTTCTAGGTTGGTTACCACCCAAGTCTAGAGAGTAGAGTCTACTCTACGATATAATCGATAGCTAAGGACGGGAATTGAAATAGAATGATGTTTTTAACTCTTCCGTTCTTTTCGACATCATGAACATTTTATTATTGCACCATTTTATATTGAAACGCTGCGGGTTTATTTTTTTTAAAAATGCCTTTTAAATGTCTGTTTCCAAGTATTTCTTCAAGCCAATAAAGAATAGGAAAGTTGAGAATACAAGAGCGTTTTAGCAATTGTGAATACGTTCCATGCTAGTAAGAAAAAAAATAATTTAGATTATTTCTTTTAGGCCGACTATTTTCTTTTTATTTCTGATCTTTTTATATAACAATATATAGATCTCTTTTTTTTTTTAATGATCAATTTTCACCCCAAGCAAGGCGATAAAGCCACAAAGACGCAAGATGTTACTGAGAGTGAAGAAAATCGTTGTTGAGGTGAAAAAAACATTAAAAAAAACAGGATTCAAGTAATTTTGCATTTTTCATATTTTGAAGATTGTAGGTGACAGAAAAGCAAGAAATTGTAAGAGCGTCTCACAAGCGAGAAAGGGAAAAGGTAACTATATATATATATATATATATATATATATATATATATATATATATATATATAATGATTTATTTGAAAATTATCAAATAAAAATGTTATAAAATCACTACAAAATTAGCCATTTTGTTTCAACAATTCTGCTGTCTTATCAAGTGATGGGGTTGAATGTTTAACACTTTTTTAAGAATAGTATTTGTTGGTTATTGGAATTTATTCCGTATACAACAATCTTATACGTGGGCATATATATATATATATATATATATATATATATATATATATATATATGGTCTGATTATTGCGTTTAGCATGAAGCAGTCTATTGCCTCCTCTGTGTGCTAACGTTGAAATATGAAGATTTACTTTCATTTCCCCGATGTAATAAAGAACATGTATCATTTGTTTCAATAAATTTGTAATAGAAATATATATATATATATATATATATATATATATATATATATATATATATATGTGTATATATGTATATATATATATATATATATATATATATATATATATATATATATATATATATTGCGTAGACGGGATAATAATAATCAAATGCGGATAAATTAATTTACAGTAAGTAATTTTTCAATTTAAAAATATTATATCTATATATATATATATATATATATATATATATATGTGTGTGTGTGTGTGTGTGTGTGTTTATTTTAGGATATTACACCGAAAACATGTAAAAATCGCTATACAATTGCAGCCGTGTTTCGATTCTTATCATCAGGCGATTGTAAATTTCTTGCAAGTGAACTAATTATGTAGATTTAGAAACAAAATACAACCTCTGTTACGAAATCCAGAAAAGAGAGGGTTATAAGGATGGTAGGATTTACCCTGATAAACCAATTCAATATGTCCTATGTTAAATTTAAACTATGTGAAGAAGCAAAATTTAAAATTATTTTTTATAAATGGGTCATGACCCGCAGGTTGGCAGCTAACGGCAGCTCGACATAAATTAAAGCAGATGAAATGGTTTCATAAATTAAACAAATCTGACAGTCCATTTTCCTAAGAAATAAAAGTGGGTGTGTGGGAGGTAATTTAACAAAAATGCTAAACAAGATATATGATTTGTGAATTTCCAGCATAAATTTTTTTGTAGTTGATAAATAAATAACTTTAAGAAATTAGTAAATAATTTAAACATATAGAATTATTCGGTTAATATACAACCGTTGAATAAAGATACTTCATATAAGATGGTAATGTAAAATGTCTAAAATACCAACCAAATACAAATACATCCATACAATGTTACTTATACTACCAGGAGATTAATATAAAATTATATTAAATCCAAATTAATGTTGCAAACACAAAGATCAGCTCTACATGGCGCAACGCAGTACAACTAAAAATATAAGAAACATAATGGAAGCTTTAATAATAAAAAGGTAAAAGCCAACTCTTAATAATATTAACTACGAACAAAGCCACAATATGCTAACCGTATTCGGAAATTAAAAACATCCCTAATACACACTAATACATACAGAAAACGCATACACTCAATTAAGCTGAAAAATTGAATCACCCTTGATAATGGCTAAAGGTATAGCCGAAAGCGCTCGGAAATATAAAACATTTGGACAATTCTTACACACCCTTTGTCCAGAAAAGAAATCCCTTGTTCGAACACAAGAAAAATTAAATAGAAAGCTTAACCGTAGTACCTTGTGTGTCGTTTTTAATAGCAGGATAAATTCTTTTCGATAAACCTGGCTGGCAACCAGTCTAGGAAAAGAATAAATCTGAATTCGAAATCTGATGTAGATCTTTTGGGAACCTAGTGACACGCTATCACAACCGGTGCATATTACCCACCACCGAGCTCTGCGACTGGGAGAGAGATGACACGCCTGATTGGGGGCCGCGGGTAGTGCTTTATGACACTCGCTATCTTATCAACATTTATATACTTTACAAATTAAACTAAGTACAACTGACTTTTAAAAAGTGAAAAATTTTAACGCATTTTGACGTCTTATTCCGGGATCTTTTTTTTTTTTTTTTTTTGTTTAAATCCGTGAATTTGTTTTCCTCGTGGTAACTCTCGAAAAAACACGATATAAAAATTTACCATTTTTTTTCATGATGTTGAATGTTTTAAAAATTATTCAACTTTTTAACAAGAAAAATCTAAAGTAGGTATAAAAAATTTCCGCAATTTATTTAAGATAGAATGATCTATTATGACATGACTCTAAATTGTATTTAGATAAATTGTATTTATTTTCATTTTTTCTAGTTAAATTGCCCGCGTATATTATATAGGGGGTTGTGATTGAGTTGGGTGGCCAGATGTAAGGGTTTATGTGGTTGCAGAAAT
>OZ010613.1:67935927-67988427 GCA_963932145.1 Acanthosepion lycidas | reverse complement strand
TGTGTGTTAGCTCGCCTATTTATATATACTAGTCAATGGGACATTAAAGGTAGCTTGGTCAGGTATTTCCGGTCTAGTGTGTTATCCTAATGGATATTGGATAAGTTACAACTGTTATATATTAAATTATTCTAAAGGTTATTCGGTAGAAATAATTAAGACCCAGAATGCAATTATCTTGACGCTGTGCAAATGGCTACTGTGTGTGCGAGAGGATACAGTTATCATTCAACACTGGCGACATTCACAGGGTGTATGAAGGGATCAAGAGATCAAGAAAGTCATCGGCCCAAACAGCTGCTGAAATTCAGGGCCAGTGAGATTATCAAAGACAGGTGGGTGAAGCATTACTCAGAACTATACTCCAAGAAAAGCATCATCGCGAGCGACGCGCTAGCACAGTAGCTCGTCTCTTGGTCTTGGAGAGACCGGACGCATTTTCAGCTGCTAAGCCGAGAGCTGAACAGAGACATTAACAAGCTACCTATAGTAAAGACAGCAGAACTGGATGGCATTCAGAGGGTGTTCTCGTTGACCACATGTTTTGTATACTCTACTGGGAGGAGGGAATGTTGGCACAGGATATGAGAGACCGAAACAAAGTCACCCTCTATAAGAATAAGAAGAACCAAAGCAATTGCACCTACCTTATTAGACATCTTCGGTCAAGCTGAAACATTTATTCAGGGCTACAACTGAAATTGATGACCTCTACCTGCATACAAGAACAGACAGAAGGCTGTTCTATTTGTCTTTGTTGAGAGCGAAATCCAATACCGTGGGATGCTAATTAGATACATACTGATTTCATTGACCTCATAAAAGCATTTGATCTTGTGTGCAGTGATGGCTTATTCAAGATCACTTGACAGAATCAGTTGTCCTACAAGACTCCTCAAGATTGGTCAGTCATATCATGTGGATATGAAGGGTGTCTGACAAAGTATACACTTAAAAATATGATTTCTGACATAAATAATTCGCATTTGTCTTCAGCCAGTTTAAAAACAAACTCTCTTATTCATTTGAACAATATTGCTATGTGGCTTCTGTGTTTATCTACCATTCTACATTGAATCATAATATCATCTAAGGATCCAACTGAATATCAAGTACTGCCAGCATAGTATTTATAATTTGCTGGAAAATTGCTGGAGCAACTTCCACACCAAATGTAGTCTGTTAAATCAAAATAACCCTTTAATGCATAGGAATTGTAAAAAAATCTCTTACTTCAATTTCAACTTGATGGTATTCATCTGATAAATCAGTTGTCCTACAAAACTCCTCAATCCAGTATGGTTTGAAGTCAGAGCATTCCATGATTGGCATGACCTTCTCCTTTTGACAACTACAGGAGAAATGCTTAGAACAGGGACAAACACTGTACATTGCTTTCATTGACCTCATAAAAGCATTTGATCTTGTGTACAGTGATGGCTTATTCAAGATCACTTGACAGAATCAGTTGTCCTACAAGACTCCTCAAGTTGTTCAGTCATTTCATGTGGATATGAAGGGTGTCATACAATTTGGTGACTCTTATTCAGAGCCTTTCAGTATTTCGCTTCCCAGGATATTTAAACGATTGTAGTTTGAGTTTGACGGCTTGGATTTCTCTTCTTGATAAGAGCAAATAAAGTACCTTTATTTCAATCAATTTAAAAAAATATATGTGTTTTAGGAAGCCATTTCCTGTCGTGAATACCCTGAAATTGGAGACAGTATTTCATAACTCTCCACATGTGTGAGTGTGTTTTCATGAGCAATCTGTATGTGTGTCTGCGTTAATATATTTCCATAAAGCCTGTATCCGTATGTATATCTGTTTGATAATACGTAGAACTACCACAAACAGCACATCTCAAGCTTGACGGCCTCTCACATCCGCTGCCTTCAAGGCATGTAGGATATCGACGTTATATTTTTTCCTAATTTTCTTGTCTCTCTTGATTCATTTTCTTTATTTTCGCCTCCGAGTGTCAAAATATTAAGTAACAATGTTATATCCGGTATCACGGAAGATTTATATTTATATTATAAGTTTCCGAAATATTCTGCGGTCTTCTAAAGTGTTTGAATATATTCGTCTATCCCGTTTTTTTTTTATTTCTTGTTTAAATAACTTTTTTCATTAATTTCTTGTTTAAATAATTATTTATTTAATTTTATTAATGAATGTTTATATATATATATATATATATATATATATATATATATATATAGTAATTTATTCCATTGTAGTAACAGTTCTTTAATAATATTCTTTTACGAATCCGTCTTTAGCAGGGGTCACCAAACGACGATCCGTGGTCCGTATCCAACCCCCGACGTCAGTTCATCCGGCCCGCCGCTACACTGTACCACAGATGAGCTAAAATATAATTATTTATATGAATTTATCAATAGACTAGCAGCATGGCCCGGCATTGCCCGTGCTTGATTCAAAAATCGTACGATTCATACAGCAATCGCTATCACTTGACTTAAAATATTTTTGCCTTTCCCTGCCTTTAAAGGAGTGCCCTTAGCCGTGCTGATGTTGCTACATGCCTTACTTCTTGCCTATCTCACACTGCGAATTTTTTCTAAGCTCTATACTAAACATTAAATCTGTTACGAAAAAAGAACTAAACAAAATGAACACAAAACGATCAGCTTTTAAAAAAAAGGACTCGTAACTGGAAAATCTGAATGAAAAAAGAATGTTAACAACAAATACTTTTTCACACCCAACCCAGTTCTGCGGAATCAGAATCAACGTTGGGTTTAAGCAAGCGAATGAGCCAATTGAAGTAAAGTGCCATGCAGATTTAAATTTATCCCACTTGTGACGAATGCAGCTATCAATTTTTTTTGCATGCTAGCATGCTAGTGAAAATCCGTGTCAGTCAGCTGTTGGTTCTCACGCTGGCCAATAGAATCTTCCTGTCTATTCGTGGCAGCCAGTTATAGGCTATCACGAGTAGCAGTGCATTCGTCACACACACACACACACACACACACACACACACACACACACACATCCTGACTTTTATAGATACAGACTCTTGCTAAACTTACATTTATATAAATTTTGCCTACATAGTAAGTAAAATGTCAAAATTTGGTCAATCTAATTTTTGCATCTGACGGTAACATAAATTTTAGGAAAAATCCGTGGAATAAAAAAATCAGCAACTTTGATATCCGAGCGCTTTTTGTGTAATTACATGCAATGGAGTTTCTAAGAAAAGCGATTACAAGCCTGCTGCAGCAATTATGTTTTAACTTGCATTCTCATGTTTAAACCGGTTTGAAGAGTGCTGTATATAAAAAGGACTGACTTCAGCGAATTATGTCATATATTTTACCTGAACTTATTATAAAATCTAAAGTATATAAAGTCAGCACATGTAACGAGGTTGACTGATAAATATTTGAAAGCATTTCTCTTGGTTGGATGCAGCAATACGAAAACAAATATTAATTATGTCTTTAAAGGTAAACACCAGTTTTACAAATCTCACTAACCTTTTGTGCTGCTTAGTTTGTGAGATTCGGATATGTGTGCACTTGGTGTGATATAAATATTTTATTGCTATTGTCGCCTTCTTGGATAACTTTTTAGTAAATTAGGCCGTTGTTTTTATTTTGTGTGCATTCGCTGCATTGTATTAGCCATCCGAAGCTGGTCATTCTCCCAGTTATCTGGCCCTCTGTGAAAAGTTTGGTGATCCCTGGTCATTAGAATCAACCACAGAAAATCATTTTAATAATTTGTGAGTGAATACTATTTTCATTATTTGGACAATTGTTCTCATCTTTGTCCCTATATTTATTACAAGGATTCGGCCGTTGTACGCTCCGGCCTTCTTCAGATGGTTGGAACCCTTTATTTCACTCGCTGGGGCAGACTGTTCTAGTTCCAAGTGCCATGTTTAATGGATGTCAGTTATCAGTTATCTCCTGTTAATTCCCCCTCTCCAAGTTTTCAACTGGTATTGAACTCGCACTTTTTGTCACCGCATCTAACTAACGCCTTTATCCACTGTGCCATGTGTCCTTGAGGACATCTTTGTATGAATTTCTGGGTATTATAAACCTAATGTCTCCGGCAACCATTTTTTACCTGAGCCGACCAAGCATAGAAATGAATACAATATGGAAACCAGTAATAAGGAGTGTCAGAGAAAAGGGATAATAACAACAAAAAATGCAATATGAGCTCTAGTAAAACATGGCACGTGGAACTAGAACAGTCTACCCAGTGAGCGAAATAAAGGGTTCAGTTCCAATCACCTGAAGAAGGCCGGAGCGTAGGGTCTGTTCAGAAGTCATCAATGGTTGTACTATCATAACGTCACAAGTCATCGTGACCGAGGCTTTAAGCGTTCTTGTTGTTTTCTAACTGCCGATTACACCAGATTACGCGCTTCCTCAAAGAAACTGTAACTAGGGTCAACTCAGAACAGTTGCAGTATTAAGCATAGATGGGCTCTGTGGGTATTGAAAAAAACACGAATGTGCCTGAGCAGGTATCTGCAACAGGAATTGGTTAGCCGCCTTAACAGACGTGTATGCTTAGAAAAAAAAATAGCCGGCCATTATACTGAAAGGATCTTATTTACAGTTACTGGGGGAAAGGGTACTTAATCTGGTGCGATCATGAAGGTCAATAAATACAGACCCCCTTGGTCTCGAAGAAATATAGTTTTAAGGTGTGCTATATTTATGGACTAAAACACTCAATATCATAGAATGTTCAATATCATAGAACGTATGCAAATATAAAAATGAACATTGAAGTCGACACTCAGAGGCGACAGGGTGTTTCATGCTATACGCAATCGTCATGTGTCTAGCATGAAACAGCGTGGCGCCTCTGGGAGTTGACTTCAATGTTCATTTAAATATATATATATATATATATATATATATATATATATATATATATATATATTTATATAGACAAATTTGTAACAAAATAGTACAGTAGAAATACCTCTTCCCGTAAAGCTATTAGCTAGATGAAAAAATATTGCTACTAGTGATTGTGTGAGGGAATTCTGCGACTTATATGTGGGAGTTTTTTTTGTCACATTCCGTAGAAAAAAGATTCAAGTTTCCGGTCTTAAAAGAAAGAGTTATATGAAGAAAAAAAAAAAAATGAAATATTTTTTACCAAAATAAAAATAATAAAACAAAATACCTCGGCTTTACCTGTGGGTCAAAAGGCAGAGTTAAAATGTAAAGACACACCGTCTCTTGATACACAGAGTGAAACTATGCTAATTGAAAGTTTAAGATCTTTTAATATATATATATATATATATATATATATATATATATATATATATATGGTTAATATAAATATAAAATTTGTCACTCAGCTGATTGATCCCGAATCCAGAGTTATGTAGACGACGTTTTTAATCGTTCTGTCCACTCGTCAGGAGATATCAGCAACTGCTGATTTTTTAAAAATTTTTATATTAAGTTAAAAATATGATAATTTATTGGAGGTAGGCTAATTTTTCTTCTTTCTATGTATATGCGTGTACCCGTGTGTATATGTGTGTGCCTACGCCTGTACGTTTGTGCATATCTATATACATATATATCTCATTTCACCCCAAGCAAGGCAATAATGCTACTAAGACGCCAGGGATATCACCGAGAGTGAAGGAGAATGAGACTTTAGTATGGAGAAAGGACAATAAAAGAACAGATATCAGCAAGAAAGATGTTGGTGACTGGCGTTACATTTACATTCTCGGAGATCGTAGGTAGTAGAGATGCAAGATAATGGAAGAGAATTTCACAGGTGCGAAGTGCGAGAAAAGAAACTATTAAAATAGAAGGAAAAATTGCATATTTTGCCTATCGGCCTGTATTTTCGAGAAACAAATTCTGAAAGTTCGATTAATAAAGAATCACTTTTAAGATTCTATTTGTTTAGGTTTGGATACGAATCTGTGCAGATATGAAAAACTTCGAGAGGTTATATGACGTTAGAAATATCGCGTGAAGGCACTAAATTTGGCCTCGCCTGTCCGACTAGTCTTCGTGGCCAAGATGGTTAAGGCGTGCCGGGATTTTTTAATATAATTTATCTATGGAAAAGAAAAAAAAAATTAGATCAAATGAAAAATTGTATAAAAAACTAAATCAAAACATCTCTGTTGGATTCAATGAAATGTGCATATTTGACCGATTAAATATCTGATCCTTACCCCCTCCTTCCTCAATATTAAGTATTATAATAAAAAGAAATATAAAAATAAATTTTAAAACTCTCCATTCCCTCTCTAAACTCGACCATGTCTCTCATATCATCCCTCACCACCTTCTATGTCAACTTATATAAGCTTAATACTGCCCGTCAAAGGATTAAATATTCATTTTTTCGTTTCACCTTTTGAAAGTGAAGTCTGACGATCCAGAGAAAAATAAAATTTTCTGGTGAAATAAATTATTACAATGGAGCCTTAAAGGGGTCTGTTTTTCTTTAAATTAGAATATATATATATATATATATATATATATATATATATATATATATATATATATATATACAAAGAATGAAATATATCCTAATTTGAAAGCTAATTTATCACTCATAAGAAATAAAATCCGACGCTTTATTCAGGGTAAACATTGGCTTAAATTAATTTCACCCTGACATCATTTTGATTTTTTTTTCCATTAGTGTTTCTCGAAGTCCATTGTCCAATCTTTTTTTTCGGACCAAACGAAACTTTTCAAGGAAAATGTTTTGCGGGAACGTTACACAAATCATTAAATGGCATAACGCTAAGACCCTTAGACCCTGTCAAGAAATGATTCTATGATCTGATCAATAAGCACAGTGTTTCAACGGTTGGATGATAATTTTCCCCTGGCGAAGATATTCGCGTTTCAGCAGTCGATCACGTGACAAAATCTTCGGAGACTATATATATATATATATATTAATCTCTTTTCACTCTTCTCCGCCAATTACAGCCGATAAAACTACCGTCTTTTATTTCCACTCGCGAATTTCATTCTCTCTTTCTCGCTATATCTTTTCTTTCTTATTCCTTTCTTATCTTTCTGGATTTCAGCCATCTTTCTTTTTTTCTATCGCTTCGGAAATTCTACGTCTTTGCCGTGTCTTCATATTACTTCCACCATCTTCTTCCGCCTGTAACGCATAATTTGGTGACTAGCTTTTTAAAACCTTGTAGCTTTTTTAGGCAGACATTTCCGCTGCGCAAGAGATGACATTCAGCAAAAAAAAAAAACACACGATGGAGACGCATGAGTGAGTGAATGAATTTGCTCGACAGAACGGTTGCTGTCTGTGACCCGATCTTGTATTCCTGATTCTTCCTGATTCTTTTCTGTTTTTCTCTCGACATTTTTTTCGACATGGTCTGTCATTTCTTTCTTTCTTTTCTTTTTCCTTCTGCCCTGAATCATGCCCTTCGTCTTATAGAGTCATCGTGAAATTAGCCGTTTCCTTATAAGGAAACATCCAGCATTCATTAACTGGAAAGTTAACGTCACTGTCAGTTGAAATTAATAAAATCTTTTTCGAGAAACAGTTTTTCCAGGAAGTATTTGAGAGTTACCCCTACTTTGTTCCTCCAAGACACCATTAGAGGGCGCTTTTAAGCAGTTATAAAAACAGGAGGCTCTTGTTTCTTCGTCCTTTTCTCGTTTTTCCTCCCTGGCCGTGTGGTTAGAACGTTCGGATTCCAACCATGAGACCCGGGTTCGAATCTCACCATGGTCGATTTGTCAGGAAGTTTATTACTTGAACTTATCGATCTGGGGGAGACGATCTCAGTGTGCGGCACCTTTGATAAGTACCTGAAAATCCTATCACGGGTTGACCCAAGTGAAGTTGAGAACATATTTATTACAATGTTTCGGCCGTTGTACGCTCCGGCCTTTTTCAGCTAGTTGGAATGTCGGACAGAATCATTTATTTAGCTCACTGGGTTAGACTGTTCTAGTTCCACGTGCCATGTTTAATGGATGTCAGTTATCAGTTATCTCATATTAATTTCCCTCTGAAAGTTCTCCACTGCCTTAACCGTGTATTGAACTCACACTCTTTGGGTCCTGTCACTGGATCTAAATAACACATTTACCTACTGTGCCATAAAGAAGTGGAGAAAAGCGTTAGTTCAATCCAGTGACACTGGACCCAAAGTGTGTGAGTTCAATACCTGGTTAAGACAGTGGAGAACTTTCAGAGGGGAATTAACAGGAGATAACTGATAACTGACATCCATTAAACATGGCACATGGAACTAGAACAGTCTACCCCAGTGAGCGAAATAAAGGGTTCAGTTCGACATTCCAACCACCTTAAGAAGGCCGGAGCGTAAACAGCTGTTGGAAATCCTCAGTTGATGCGTGTTTTTTTTTTTTTGTTATTTACATCACTTGATCTCATCTTTTGTTAGTTCTAGAGTTGTTTTTATATTTTTAGTATTTTAACACCGCGTAGATTACTGTAGAAATTCAATTTCTCGGTTTAACAACTGTTTCGAATGGAAATTGTCTATGTACCAATAAAATATATTCATGGACACCAATTTTCTATTTTTGGGCCCCCAAGTAATGTTACATGAACCCCCAGTGTTCATATGAACCCCTGTTGAGAGTCATTGACCTTCATTCGCTTGAAGCTATTTTTAATCATTTTTCTGAGAAAAATAGTAGCTTTTAGATGATAGTTTACTCATCTTAGTTGTTTTTATCGCAACGTTTCGACCTTTGTTCTCCTGGGGTTTTTATCAGGTGTATATCGACTCGAGTAACTTCCAGGGAATTTTGAATTGAACACTTTATTTAAGCTAGAGTCTAATTTAATCTATCGTGGGACAATAGCCTAGTGGATTAAAGCGTGGGTTCGTGAAATTGGAGTTCAATCCCTGAGCCGAGTAGCGTACATGGACTCAGTGGAAATGGGATAAGTATCCTCTTCTTCTCCTCCACCAGCTATGGGTAAATAGCTGGACACACCGGGTTCTATAGCCATGGATAGCAACTGGTCTATCGCAGAAAGAAATTGGCAACCTACCGCAGGAAAAATCTGCCTCGTCAGTCGTGTATCGAAAGATACATGATCGCCTAAGCATGTATTACGGATGGCACATAACTGACTGACTGAGACAAGCTTGTTAACCATAGCACTAACTCGAGACACTTGGACGTGGTGTCCCCATTAACAAGCTTGTCTTGTTAGATCAATTACGATTGAGTAGTAACTTTTCCCCCGACCTTGATGACTTTTGGAACACTGTGTATATATTCACTGTATATATTTGACATCATTTTTAAAACGGCATCACTGTGCTTGACTGCACAGTAAAAGAATCTGTGGGTAAACAGCAGGACAGGCCAGGTTCTATAGCCTTGGGTAGCAACAGGTCTACCGCAGAAAGAAATTGGCAACTTACTGGAGGAAAAAAAAAACCCTGCCTCGTCAGTCATGTATCGAAAGATATATGATCGCCTAAGCGTGTATCACGCATGTCACGTGACTGAATAATTGCTCATTACTAAAAGAAATATGAAGTGATATATCTCTAGAACAATCTCTTCACCGTAGATTAAATAAGATTTCAGTTTGAATTTCCTGATAATTTTAAATTTCAACCGATAGCAACACAGTCTGCGTGGTCAGTTAATGACAAATGTTTATTTATAAGGAAACGTCTAATATTACCATTACCCTTCTAAATGAAGAGAGCGGATACTTCACTCTGATCCCAATCGGAAGGTCAGAGAGTGAAAAAAAAGCCTATTACGAGTAGCACTGGTTGTACGGTCAATAGTTGCAGAATATTTCCCTATAAAAAAAACGTCTAATATGACAGTTGTCAATAAGAATAGCGAGAACAGATGCTACACTTTGATTGAAAGGGAGTGAAGAAAAGTGTAACTCGAGCAGAACTGGCTGCTTGGTTAATGAATATCGTATGTTTCTATAAATGTCTAATCTTACCAATTCTTCTTCCAAGATTATCTGACCGTAAAGGGTTGTAGAATTATAGTTTCTGGAATGATCACTATTCCAACAGTTTGAATATGCCAATTTGTGGTCCCAATTTTCTCCTGAAACCCATAATTTCTCCAGGGTGCGAATTTACCCTGATTCAGAATCAGTGATCAAGACAATCTGAAATAAGACAACCATTTCATTGGAATTGGATCTTTTCTTCGATCTTTTTCTCTTTTCTTATCATTTTTCTCGTTCGTTTCACCTTGTTTCTCATCTATTTACTATTTCTACCCAAAGTCATTTTTCCCTCCTCCTTTCTTTCCCATTGCTTCTTCCAAAGTCTTCTCTTTCCCTCTATTCAATCTTCTTCGCCATTTTCGCAGTTATCAAAAGAAGATTCTAAATAAAAATACCGGGATTCGTTATTCGCCTAGTGGCATCAGATTATGTCACATCAGAGGCAATATATCAGATTCCTCTTTCCTTTCGACAATAATATCTATGCTGTATGAAATGGCGGAATTTAACGAACCGGAAACAAAATGGCGAATAACGGCCATCATTTCGTTGGTATCATAGTCACGGATGTTTTGCTCTGCAGGCGAATATGCCCTTCCCTCATCTCGAAACATGAGTAGAAACATAAGGGGAAGTGTAATGCATGAGAAAAAAGGGACAAAAATAAGGATTTAAAATATGAGACAATGTAGAAGAGTAAAAGTGAAAGCAAGAGACAGAAAGATTATGTAAGAAGAAGAAGAAGACAGAATAAGAAGAGGTATAGAAGTAGAATAATAATAATAATAATAATAATAATAATAATAATAATAATAATAAAACAGAAGAAGAAGAAGAAGACGAAGAAAGAAGAAAAAACAAAAAACATAAGACATAAGCAGAAGAAGATGGTGTGGGCGTTAGAAGAGAAAACGAAAATAGTAAATATAAAGAGAGGAAAATGTCTGACACTACAACATTAACAGCAACTCCTACTACTATTATTATAAGTAGTAGTAGTAGTAGTAGTAGTAGTACCAATAACATTAAGATTAAAAAGATATAAAACTGTGGAAAAATATCAAATAAATAATATAGAAAAAAATTAAAAACAAAGTATATAAGAGGCGGCAAATTAGAACAACTACTAATAACAATAATAAATAATGAATGCAGTATTAGTACGAGTATTAATGATAATGAAATGTAAAAGATTAAAGAAAAAGAAAAACGAGAAACTGATAAAATAAAAAAGGAAAAAAAAAAGAAAAGATAACCAAATTAAGTGCAGAAAGCAAGAGCAGAAGGAAAAGCAGAAGGAAAAAAAGAAAAAAAACAGGCGAAATAGAGAGAAAATGCAGACAAAAAGAAAGAAAAAAAGAAAGAGTAGAAGAAAAAGTAAGAAGGAATAGAAGAAAAAGAAAAAATGAGCAGAAGGAAAACCAGAAGAAAAAGAAAGAAAAAGCAGGAGAAATAGATAGAAAAGGCAGACGAAGAAAAAAAGAAAGAGTAGAAGAAAAAGAAAGAGGAAAGAAAAAGAAAGAAATCGTAAAAGAAAAAGAAAGAAAGCGTACAAGAAAGAGAAAGAAAAAGTAGAAGGAAAAGAAAGAAGAATAGAAGAAAAAGCAGAAGAAAAAAGGAAAAAAAGCAGACGAAATAGAGAGAAAAGCAGGCAAAAAAGAAAGAAAAAGAAAGTTTAGAAGAAAAAGAAAGGGCAGTCGAAAAAGAAAAAAAGGTATGAGAAGAAATAGAGAGAAAAGGCAGACTAAAAAGAAAGAAAAAAGAAAGAGTAGAAGAAAAAGAAAGAAAAAAACAGAAGAAAAATAATGTAAACATGAAAAAACGAAAAAAGGGGAAAAAATTTGATAGAAAAGTAACAGGAAAAGATTCTTATATTTCCGATTCACTAATGCGCATGTCAAAAGCGTGGTTATCGGAGCATCACTTGTCTCTCTCGTACGCAGATACTGTCTTTCGACTTAGACAACTCACATAAGAAAAATGATTTGTAGCTTGTACTTATAAAATGACAGAGGCGGCTTTAAATGAATACAAACATAGGAATCATTGCGAAAGATAAATGATCTTCTGTAAAGTGTCCGGAAGCAGAAAGTGACTGAAAGGTTGCGGGATGCCATTAAATTGGCCTCTTGCCTGATCAGCAGATTTGAGAGCCGCTTGAGTGAAATTATTTACCCAGCTCAGCAATGACCTGACTAAAGAGTTTCGTGAACAGGATGACTGTACTGCGTTTTTTTTTTTCTCGAAACAGGATGGGGTATCTGTCTATACTTCTGAGATGAGGTATTATGTACACTATTTACATTATTCGGACGATTGTCCTCATCGTTTTCACTATATTTATTACAACATTTCGGCCCTTCAGTATTTGTCTATTTTTCGAGATTAGGTATTATGCACACTATTTACATTATTCAGACTATTGTCCTCATTTTAGTTGCCATATTTATTACAACGTTTCGGCCGTTGTACGCTCCGACCTTCTTCAGGTTGTTGGAATTTCGAACTGAACCCTTTATTTCGCACTTTGAGATAGCCCTCTTTTTTTAAGCGTTTCATCCCAAGCAAGGGGTGAAGCCACTAGGATGCAGGGGGTTGCAGAAGGTTTGGAGAGAGCAGATAGGAGTGATAGAAGAAAGGATGAGGAGAAGGATAGGGGATAGATCAAGGCAACTGGAGATGTCGATTAACATTACATTTGAATAGTTGGAGATTATAGCTCTCAGAGAAACTGGAATAGAGAAGGGAGTTCCACAGGCGAGAGGTGCGAGATATGAAGCTATTGGAGTAGAAGAGACGGCCTTGTTTAATAGTTTCGACAGTGAAAGGGTGAGAGTGGGATGCCAGCCTCGTAGGAGCTCTTGAATTCATGAAGTCTGCGAACCAGCGAATGCAGCACATCGGAGCAATTATCATGAAAGTATTTGTAAAAAAGACAGACAGAGGCGACTGCGCGTCTGTGGGAGAGCGACTGTTCTAGTTCCACGTGTCATGTTTAATGGATGTTAATTATCAAGGACACATGACAGGACAGTGAACAATCGCGTTAGTTAGATCCAATGACCGGACCCAAAGAGTGTGAGTTCAATACCCGGTTAAGTCAGTGGAGAATTTCAGGGGGAAGTTAACTGGAAATAACTGATAAGTGACATCCATTAAGCATGGCACATTACTTCCATCATGCTTCCTATCGTCTATAATATTAACTATTCCTAAAAATGATTTTAATGTAGAAATGTTTGAAGGAGCCAGCATATCCTTTATGGCGCACATTTTTTTTTCAGGGTCCACTTTTATCAATAACTTGGCTTGATTTCTGACATAAATAATTCGCATTTGTCTTCAGCCAGTTTAAAAACAAACTCTCTTATTCATTAGAACAATATAGCTATGTGGCTTCTGTGTTTATCTACCATTCTACATTGAATCATAATATCATCCAAGGATCCAACTGAATATCAAGTACTGCCAGCATAGTATTTATAATTTGCTGGAAAATTGCTGGAGCAACTTTCACACCAAATGTAGTCTGTTAAATCAAAATAACCCTTTAATGCATAGGAATTGTAAAAAAATCTGTTACTTCAATTTCAACTTGATGGTATTCATCTGATAAATCAGTTGTCCTACAAAACTCCTCAATCCAGTATGGTTTGAAGTCAGAGCATTCCATGATTGACATGACCTTCTCCTTTTGACAACTACAGGAGAAATGCTTAGAACAGGGACAAACACTGTACATTGCTTTCATTGACCTCATAAAAGCATTTGATCTTGTGTACAGTGATGTCTTATTCAAGATCACTTGACAGAATCAGTTGTCCTACAAGACTCCTCAAGATTGGTCAGTCATATCATGTGGATATGAAGTGCGTCATATAATTTGGTGACTCTTATTCAGAGGCTTTCAGTATTTGCAGCCATGTGAAGCACCTACCTTATTAGGCATATTCAGTCATGCTGAAACATTTATTTAGGCCATATTAATTGTCAGAAATTTCTTATTTACTTCCATTTCAACTTGATGGTATACATCTGAAAAATCTATTTTGCAGAATATAGCTCCCCTTTCCCGTTTAATTTTGTAAATCCTTCTTCAGTCGTTGTTAATGGATAATTATGCTTTTTAAGGCATTATTCAACCCTGTTGAATAATCTGCCTATACTCATATAGACTGATAAATATCAGTCTTTTTTTTTTGCTGCCCAACTTAATGTGTCTGTTCAAGCTTTGCTAATATTCTTGCCCTTATTTCATTATCTTTGTGTGACTTTATACCCAACATGAAAATTAAACAGTTGAACTGCTCTATCATTAAATATTTAATTTACTTTTGTCACATTCTCTGTTCACTATTCCTCCATATATTGAAAAAATCTTTTTTCTTTTCTTCAAGTTGAAAAATTGATATCGAGTATGGAAAACAGAGTTTTTTTGACAAAAATTGTCAACAAAACTTTTACCGTGTTTTTAAAATTCACGTGACTTTTTTATTTTTTATTTTATTTTTATTTTTATTTATTTATTTATTTATTTTTTTGGTAATATAAAATTACAGTACCTTTTGTGTTCTTTAGTTCCAAACCTCCTTCGTAGTATCCACACTTTTTCCCCACCTCAGTCCACTCGACACAATCTTTTTCAATGAAATCGTCAAACCATCAAAAACATGCCTCAAACGTGAGGTTATCCTCTGGGACATAATTAAATTCCAGAATTAAATTTGAAACTGAATCCATTGGACTTGAAATTTTTTTCTCTTTCGCTTAAGATGGCTTCCAAAACCTGTGTCTGGCATTGGAAAAGTAGCTGCAACTCCTCCATTTTGGTAGAAAGAAAAAAAAAGTTAATTTTTTTTCTAATTTCCACAATCTTGTCGCGTCACCACTGTTGTAATGTGTCTATTACTTAGTTGATTTCAGTCCAACCGCAGATTACTATTGCATTGTCTCAGACAACAACTAAATACAGCTTTTGCTGTTTCATTATTTATTACACGAAGTACAAATGTGGTACTAAGCCAAAAATTGGCGATGGGGAAGACTGGTTAGCTAGCCACAATCACTAACCCAAACATACTACAATAAACCCTTTCATCAAAAACAACACTTACCACATCCACCATAATGCCTCTGAGACTCCATAAAGTCCCAAGCAGTTCCCATATTTACAATTTGTCTGTGGGAGCGGCAACAAAATAACAACTTTAAAAAATGATAACCCCAATGAATATTTACAATGGAAAAAGTTTTATTTATAAGAAACAACAAAACAGTGGTAGTAATAAAAAAAATCCTTAAATGTAGCAGAAACATTAGTTAACTGGACGAAATTTATATGGGATTTTAAGAATCAAAACAATTGTTCGTCCTAGCACTCTTTTAAACACGCACTCAACAACAAAGACGAAAATCAGAGCCGAAATACAAAAGACGTCTAGAATTCACCAGAGAACTGACATCTCTGGTCACCTAACGGGCGAGTGGATGGGGAATTGGGGGCAAAATAAAAAAGGGGCCAATGAGCATACATCTCCTAGCTAAGTTTATAAGCCTAAAAAACAAGTGTAAACTACCCTATTTTGGGCGGGGTTGCCAATGTTTAATCCAGTAATTCAAAATATGCTTTATGCCTAACCGGCATCAAAATGCCATTCTAAGTCAGCAGCTTTTACTCGGTACAAACGCGTAAAACTCACCCACTTTTTGCCAAATTCTGATGGACAGAATCGTTTCATTTTCGTCCTAATCTTGATTTTAAGCTGGTACCTAAATAACAAGATTAGTTTGGAACAGGTAAACTTCTCGCCCTCATAGAATTCCTTCTGTCGTTGTCCTTATCACGACTCGCATAACGTCTAGTAAGCAAAGGGACGCATAATACCAAGCTTTAGTAAACAGTGGTACGACATTACTACAAGCAGGCCACGAGGACAAAGAACTTTCCGTGCAGCATGCGAACCATGATGTCTTCAACAAACTTGCACAACGGACCTACAATTCTGCAATGGAAGAAGGCGTGGCCGAGTGTCCCCACCGCTATAACCACCCCACCGCTCCGCCGCAGCGAATGCAGTGTGGAGATTTTTCCAAACCCGCAGAACAAATAATCTTGCAGACTCAGAGGGTCTTTCGAAGCAGCAGCCAGGTGAGTGATGCCTCATCATTAGTGAGGCATTTCAACACAGGCGGCTAAGGACATATGGAGCGTCCTCCTGCTTTGTTAGACCGAGCTCGCCTATCAGAGCATCTTAAACGAAACCTCTAACTAGTCCATGATATAACGCCTTACGGGACAACGCCTGGACGCTGGAAAGGACATCCGTATCCTGTAAGAAGAACTTGAGAGCAAGCCGACATTCACGATAGAAGAAGCACTCGCATCGGGGTAAACGGCGGGCCTCCATGAATGCACACTTCTTAGGGATGGGAAGATCATACAAACGTCTTCCTTCCAGAATTCACCATTTTAATCCAGTTGCAAACACATCCGGTCTAGGAAAGAGATGCGAAGCGTATGTTGACGAATCTCAACGCAAAGTATACCTAGACCGCCTTCAGAAGGGTGGAGGTAACAGATCTCCTGACATACCTTGGGAGCCTTGAAGGAGAACAAGAGCCTTACTTGATCCAACACTCTGGTAGATGAGAGTGGAAGTACAGAGAATCGGTAAGGGAGAACTGAGCAGATGTGCGCGGCACATACTTCTGCCCTCCCCTTTAAGAAATATTCCTCCGGGACCACGGACAATCTGCGACCTCGGCCTTCTCCCGCACCTGCGACCAATTCATTTCCAAGAGGAAATCGGGACCGAACCAGACGCCGAGTATCTTGACCGGCCCGTACATCCAGAGGAAAGGCCCGGGAAGAGAAATTCCCTTCTAAGTACCCAACCGCAAGTCAACAGACTTATTGCGGTTGATATTGGCTTCTGTTACCGTCTCGTACCCTCAGATTTCTTTGTCGACTTCGGAATACCTGGCCGAAGTGGTAACAGCAGGTAGGGAAATTCAACGGAGGACCTGATCCGTCTTTAACTTGCGAAGGAAAGGCTCGATTACCAGAACGTAAAGGGAAGGCGATAGCGGGCAACCTTGACGAATGAACGAGACAATACGAAAGGGTTCCGATCTTATACAATTCTCTTCTACCAGAATACAGCATACAGAAGTCATATCCAGGTGCAGAAGTACAGCCCGAAATCGGTGACGGAATGGACAGTCTCTAGAAATTGACGCTCAACCGCATTGAATGCCTTGGACTGATCGAAATTGATTTTTATATTTGAACTATGTGAGATGTATTGTGTATCTTTTGATTACTATAAGCGTTCTTACTAGTATTCAAAAACCTCACAAATAATACATCTCACACAGTCAAAACATGAAGAGAAACTAAAAACACTAAAAACAAGCCCCCTTCACAATAGCAGATGAAGTGGTCGTAAGCGTTTGAGACAATGGACGGTATGGATAGTTTTTGTATCCCCACCAAACGGAAAAATTTAAAAACAAAACGCTTGAAAAAGTAAATAAAAAATAATAAAACTGTCCGTCATATTTGACAAAAGATGTTTTAAAGAAAGATTGCAGGACAAATATACATTAATACATACATACATACATACATACATACATACATATATATATATATATATATATATATATATATATATATATATATATATATATAACTTTCCCCCAAAACTGTTCTTGATATATAAAAAATATATCGTTATCCCATATATATATATATAAATAGATAGATAGATAATTTTGTGAATTTGTAGGTTTGATGAATTGGATCGTGATTACGATTCCAATGTAATAAATTTAAGCATGGAATATTGATGTTTGAGCCTCTTATATATATATATATATATATATATATATATATATATATATATATATATATATAAAACATGAAAGATTAATGGTCAGAGTCGAATCAAACCAGGAAATAGTAGTATTAAAAAGTGCTCAATACACGTGTGAAAAAATAAAATAAAAGTAAAACTAATATGTAGAGCTTTTAACTTTAAAAATCAAGAGGTCAGTTGAATTCGCAACCTTGGTTTCAACCTTACGGTATCCTCAGGCAATTTTCATTATTTGCTAAAATGTTTTTATGATTTGATAAAATTCTTATCATTATATATATATATATATATATATATATATATATATATATATATATATATATATATATATATATATATATATATATATTTTAGAAAGTGTAAAATTCTTTTTCGTGTAATGCACATTATCTTTTAGGACGTCATTGGAATACTGTGTTGTTTTCGTCGGGGTTTAAAAAAGAAATCCCCCTAAGCAAAGCGGGATTACCAATAGAACGAAGGAAGTTACAGGAAGCGAAAGGAAAAGAAAACAGGGTCCAAAATGAGAATGCGTTTAAAATCCTATAGTCGGGTCACCAGGTAAAAAAAAAAAGCTCGTCAGAGCAGTTGCCATGCAAATATTTGTAGATAAGAGAGGGGGAAGTCACGTGACGTCGGTGAGAAAGTGACTGAAGTCGACTTGATTGGGCAGGATCGTTTACATTACAGATTCGTCTGTGGATTTTGGCAATACTCTCGAGATGTATAGCAGAAGCACCAGATCAGATATGGCAACATGCGCATGAAGGAGAAGGGACATTGAAATTTAAAAATGAATCTATTTATATATGGTTATTTTCCAAGTATAGCTTAGATTTGGCACAAGGCCGAAAGTATGGGACATCTAGGGAGGATCGAACTCGCTTTTCAGTTGTAACTGATCTAGCAAGACATGCTTGCTAGCCATTACAGCACGCCAAGGCGATGTTTTGGGTGTATAGTCTAGTCGATTTCATTTTACTTTTTTTCTTTGAGTTTTTATCCCTTCTATTATTAAATATTTTTTAAATTAAATATGAAATATTTAATTAAATATTAAATTAAATATGAAATATTTAATTAAATATTTAAAAAATAAATATTTTTATCGCTTTTATTATTAAATATCACACAATTTTCCAACTTTATTATAGACTTTCCTACAATTGTTCTTGATATATCAAAAATATTACTTATCGTTTTTCCCATATATATATATATATATATATATATATATATATATATATATATATATATATATATAAGATAGAGAGTGTGTGTGTGTGTGTGTGTGAGAGAGAGAGGAAATGATGAGAGGGAGTGTGTGAAAGAGAACGTTTCAGAATAAATGATGTTGACATTCAGTGATGTTTCTTCTTACGGGTTTTTTTGGTGGGAAATGCCGAGAAGGCCATATCTGGTTGGCGCCAACTCTATTAGGAAGAAAAGAACGAACAGACTTGAGTCATGTTGTATGAATCAAGTGCTGATAGGCCTATACCATTGTTCCTTGGGGCCACATACAATCATTACATTAATTTATAAACACTTCTCCTCCGCAACTCTGCTATTTACATTAACTGCATATACATACCTAGATACAGTTGTGTAAGTGTGTGAATACATACATGCATATATATGGGAAAACGATATATTAATTTTTATCTTATAAATTTCTATTCTCACCATCACAACAAAATAAAAGCAGGAACACTTATCCGATTTCTATTTAAGAATTTTTAGTCCCAACATTTTCATGAAGAGGAGAGATACATAGGAAATACTTTTAAAGTTACGAAAACTTTTATTTTTTCATGTTCACCTAGAAATAAAAATCTCGTTTAAAATATTTCAAAATAGAAGAGAGCAACTTCTTGGCATCAGAACAAATCAGAAAACATTGTTCTATCCACCAACTCTATCATAAATACAAATGAAAATAACTTATCGAAGCTTAATATAAAATTGGTTACAACTATTTAAAAAAAAAAGAGAAAACATGAGGTAAAACTTGAAGCAGGAATTTACTCTGTTCAATCAATCATGTGCCATACGTGATACACACTTAGCCGATAAATCTATCTTTCGATACATGACTGACGAGGCAGATTTTTTTCCGCAGTAGGTTGCTATTTCTTCCTGCAGTAGACTAGTTGCCATCCAAGTCCATAGAACCTGGTCTGTCCTGCTATTTATCCATAGCTGAGTGTGGGGAAGAAAAGGGTTCATATCTTTCCCAAGGTTATTATCAAGTAAGTGAATATAATGGTTTTGAATTAAGAGTTGTCCTTCTCCCAGACCTGTTGCCATCCAGGGCTATAGAACCCGGTCTGTCCTACTATTTATTCATAGCTGGGGTGTGGGGAGAAGAAGGGATACATACCTTTCCCAAGGATATTGGCACGTAAGTGAATGTAATGGATTCGACTGGACTTCGAACTCGGCTCTCCGATTCCTCAATCGAGCCGCTATCGATTATGCCACTATAGGTGAAACATCAAAAAATATAAATAAATTATTATTTTAAATAAATCATTAAGGAATCTTTTACAAAAATACAGATCGAATACATTATTTGCTTATCGTAATGAGTCTGACCAGAATTTTATCTGTAATGAATGCATAGAAGAAACCTCAATCTACAGGTCTACTATCCATCATCCGGATATCCATATATCGAAAAGTTCTGCAGACCAAAACGATACAAAAAGTTAAAATTTGAAGGAGCAATTTACTCTATTGTCTGTAATAATTGACACAAAACATACATCAGAGAAACTTCAAGGAATTGAAATAAAAGATTTTATGAGCACAAATTTAACAAAACAACATATTAAATGCATTAGTTTCTCACTGTAAGGAGACTGACCACAATTTTAATATAAAAAAAATGCTACACTTATCAGAGGAGGAAACAATTCACTGAGATGAAAGTGTCTAAGATGAGAGTGTCATGATCGCAAGGTCATCTACAGTAAATCTGCGCCCAGGCTCTTACAATTCGCCATTTCTGGTAGATCTTCTATTATCACAGCGTGGCATATCAAATAACAAAAGTGATAGAAACAAAGAGAAAATAGAATCGAAATGAAATCGATTAGATTATGTACACAAAACACACACAGGCAAATTTAAAAGTATGAGCAGTTTAATATTTCAAATTCCCAGCATCTCTCTTTCGTGCGCATCTCTCGTCTAACCGACGTAAACACATTTAGTCTGATGAAGTCCTAAAAGCCGAAACGCGTCACACGAAAACATTTTTCCATTTTGTTCCCAAACTGTTTCCCCCCAAACTGTTCTTGATATATAAAAAATATATCGTTATCCCATATATATATATATATATATATATATATATATATATATATATATATATATATATATATATATAACATACAAACAATTTCTTATTTAACAGTTAAAATATTTAATCCTTGAAAATGGCTAAATGTATAGCCGAAAGCGCCCGAATAAAAAGAACATTCCGACAGCTTTTATATAATTTATCATCCGAAAAGAAAAAAAAACATATTAGATCTATTTATAATAATCTATTTATTAGATAATTATTAAACTGTATAAAAAACTAAATAAAAGCACCTTGTCTGTCGGATTCAATGAAATGTGCATGAAAGAAGAATTGCTGCCTAAACACACACACACACACACACATTATATATATATATATATATATATATATATATATATATATATATATATATATATATATGAATGAAATAATGATGAAAGCGGAGACTTTAGAAATCACAGTTTTCATTATTATTATATTTGCTCTGTTCTTATATTGTGCACTCTCTGGATTTATATCATCATTGAATTCATCCCTAATAATTATCAAATAATATTATATATATATATATATATATATATATATATATATATATATATATATATATACAAATGAGAGAAAGAACATGGAGTAAAATTCCACAGTTCGTAGCATTTACTTTTTTTAAAAGTGCTCAATACGAAGTAGAGCAATATCTTATTAATATTTTATTATAAGAGATTATAATAAAAACATGTTGAAATCGCTACGCAATAGCTTTCATGTTTCAATAGTATCATTGTACTTTTTCAGGCGATGTTATGTAACTGGTGATTAAAGGATTTTTAAGGACATTTAGAAAGAAAGTGGTACCTCTTTTCCGAAAGTTAATATGGGAAAGGAAACATAAGGTAACAATTAAAAGTAGACTTGTGGGTATGTCTCGATTAACCAATTGAATATCAGATCTGCGCTAAATAAAAAAGTAAGCTCAGAGTGTGGAGGTGGGGATTAATTTTTTCATGCTATGATAAACCAGAACATAGTCCATCATTAACAACTGTGGAAAATGTGAGCGACAAATGTATCGTGATAAATTACATATATATACATACATACATACATACACACACACACACACACACACATATATATATGTATTAATGCATGTTTTATTAAATAATATAGACAAGTTTTGTCTATTTATTTTAAATAAGTTCCTTTCATATTGTCTGATAAGCTTAATAACATTATCATTGAAAGACGAAAGGAAATCACCATATTGATACATGTTTAAATCCAATCTAAACTTTCGGCTTACATAAGCCATTATCAAAGATGACAATTACATTTCAATATATCAAACAATACACGGGCAAACAATAATGATAATGTGTTTTTGTTGCATGAAAAATTTCAAAGCAACGACTGAATCGTGTATACGAGACGCGGAAGCAAAAATCGCGTTGCAGCTCGTGACGTCACAAATGAACACGCGAGAGTGAAAACGAGAAATATTAAGTATGGGAAGCCGTTCGTATAAACGAATGGCTTCTGCTATCAATTATACATTAAATGTCTATAAATGAAAGAAATAATTTATTATTTACCACCTTTTAAAGGAATAACAGAAAATATTGTATTTACAAATTTATAAAAGAATATCTGTAAACAAGAAAATATAAATAAACACATAACGACGAGTTAATGTAATTATAAGTTTTGAAAAAAAGTTGCATTTTTCGGGTATTTCTTTCATTTCCTCTCGTCCAAGGCGTTCTTTACTAAAGGCCAATTCATAGTGCATCTCTCATCCAGAACTGGAGGCCTATCTCAAATCTCGTTGTTCCACTGAGAACGAAGAATTACAGTTTCATTTTGGCCTTGCGGTAATTCGTTGTTGTAGTCGGCTGAAGAAATTCAAATAAAAAAAAAGGTTTTAGAGCAAAATTAATTTGGTTCGAAAGATTAATCCTCTTCATCTTTGTCTATTTTTATTTACTAAGGCTTTATTGCAATTAATATATAATTAGGTGGGGCTTCGGATCTATCACTTCCTACCCGCTTAACAAGGGTGGATGAAATGTTATATGCATTTTAATCTTTGAATTCATTATCCATATTAAAGCAATAAGTGTGAATTTTGGAACATGACATGAAAGAAAATAAATATGAAAGTAACTTTTTTATTTTATTTATTTTATTGCTTAGAAATAAAGTAACTATAGTTATGCTGACTTATTTGGTCATAAATATACTTTTTTCTAATTTTACAAATACACAGAAAACATGGACTCTTATAATGCGTAGTTTAGTAGCAAGGTTACAGTTAAAGTACGTATACCTCAATTACAATATCTAAAACTATTGGATTAGATTTATTGAATTTAATTATGACATAAACTTTATGCGCCTACGTTCTTACTACAATTCATCGACTACCTGTATTTTAAAAACAATTTGCGTGCATAAACGTATCGATTATATACCTACGTTCTAACTACAATTCATCGACTACCAATATTTAAAAAAATAATTTGTGTGTATAAACGTGTCGACTATATATCTACGTTCTTACTACAATTAATCGACTACCAGTATTTTAAAAACATTTTGCATCTATAAATGTATCGATTTTGTAAATTTGACTATATCCGATATTATCAAAAAATAATGGCGGTATCTATAACTGTTATGGTCCGTTTCCTTGTACCACGGTGATAGTCCAAGGTAGAACCAATAAAGAAGAACACGAACACAGGTATGGAATAACACCGATATATTACAAACAGGAATATATACAGAGAAGTAGAAAGTGTTAGTGTTATGGTCCGGTTCCTTGTACCACGGTGATAGTCCAAGGTAGAACCAATAAAGAACTCGAACACAGGTATGGAATAACACCGATATATTACAAACAGGAATATATACAGAGAAGTAGAAGTGTTAGTATGAACAATCAGGTTTAGTAGGGAGAACAATGTAGTGTCGACCAGTATCACTATTCCAATGTCTTGCAGTAATTGTCCGAACGCGACTCTGTTTCGGACTGCCCCTGACTCGACTCTTGACTCGACTGGAACTACTGACTACACTTGAACTACTGACTATATTTAGTCAACCCCCACGTGCGCATCATGTGGCACAAGGCGGGTTATTTAACGTGGGATCTCCGAGCCCGTGGGCTCGACCAAAAATATGCCCGTCGAACACGTATAAACGGGTTCAGGGTCGGTTTACGTCACCGAAAGAGAATCTGCCCTTCGGCGTAGCCTCCTTCCGGGTTCCTCTACGCCCGAAGGCAGAGGGTTCAACCGATCAGCCGGTCGACCGAGATCGACTTGAACGACTGACAATATTCAGTCACCCCCCCCACCACTAGGGCATCATGTGTTTTTTTAACGTGGGATCTCCGAGACAGTGTGCTCGGCCCAAAATTATGCCCGTTGAACCTGTATGAACGGGTTCAGAGTCGGTTTACCTCCCCGAAAGAGAATCCGCCCTTTGGCGTAGCCTCCTTCGAGTTCCTCCCCGCCCGAAGGCAGAGAGTTCAACCGAACAGCTGGTCAGGAGGTGAACGACTGACTATATTTAGTCATCCCCCCAGATGGGCATCATGTGGCACAAGGCCGGTTTAATGTGTGATCTCCGAGCCCGAGGGCTCGGCCAAAAATATGCCCATTGAATCCGTATAAACTGGTTCAGGGTCGGTTTACCTCCTCGAAAGATACTCCGCCCTTCGGCGTAGCCTCGTTCGGGTTCCTCCCCGCCCGAAGGCGGAGAGTCCAATCGAACAGCCGGTCAGGAGGTGAACGACTGTCTCCCTGCCTACTCCTGAGGCGCAGTATTTCTTAAGTATGGAATAGTCCATCATTATTATTATGGGTAAGATCCCATAACAATTACAAATATAAATTTTATTGGTAATTTTCGGATCATTTTCTCAATAAGGATGTTTTTTTAAGTAAGACTATCAAGCCAAAATACCTAAAATTAGATAAAATATTAAGATTGCATTCACATAGTATTCGTCAAGTATTTTTTAAAGTTCTATACCCCTTTCTTAAATTTCTCAAACATCAGGTTGTCAAAAAACGCAGCCCCCGTATTAAAAATACATTTCTGTAAATGTAATAATTGTTTCAGTTCAGATTTTATTCAGCTTTAACCCACCTAATCTTTCTCACATAACATTTCAGAAAATGATTTTTTATTTTTGAAAGATTTTTTAATAAGGGAAATTATTTTAAGTTGATAAATCTGTCAATACGTACAAATTGACAGATATTTTTAGTGGATACCCGTATTAGAGAAGACGCCCTGTTTGTTTCAAATACAATTTATTTCATCTACCGGAATGCCTACTCGAAAAAATAAGAGGGCATATTTTCTTACGTTTCCTCAAGTTCGCAAGCCAGTAGACAAAATAAATGGTGTCTACTCAAATAAGGATATC
This sequence comes from Acanthosepion lycidas, assembly GCA_963932145.1. Taxonomy (NCBI): domain Eukaryota; kingdom Metazoa; phylum Mollusca; class Cephalopoda; order Sepiida; family Sepiidae; genus Acanthosepion; species Acanthosepion lycidas. The sequence goes on along the minus strand of OZ010613.1, from coordinate 67,962,796 downwards.
CGCTAAAAATAACGTTTGAAGTAATAAAAGACATTAATCCATATATTCCAGCCTACCTATGTGTAAGCAACCCTATCAGACAAGGCTTTGGTTTAATAGTCTAAAATCGTAAAACCCGCTGCCAGCACATCAAGAGTCGTTCAGTTACTATTCAAGGTCCTGAAGGAACACCACATATATCGACACATATTCAACAAATCCTACTAGATGATGGAGTTCTTCAATAGACTGAAAAAATGGCTGTTTAAAATGAATAAATAGGTAAGAATATAGGTAAAGTAGCAATCGATAACCTTACTGCTGTGACTAAAGTTATAAAAATACACCTACGTCAAGAGGAGTAGCAGCAGTAGCTTTTGCTGAAAACAATTGTGTGTGTATATACACTATTTCCTTGTAATAAAACAATATATACAGCGGTTAGACCAAATAATTTGAACACCTGGCTTAAGTATTTATTTATTGATTAATAAGGTCTTTGACCTCCATTGGCTTCTAAAACTGCTTTGATTTTAGGTGGAATGGAATCAAGTAAGTTTTGAATTGTTTCCAATTGTTTTCCTAACCACCTCATCGACCACCAGATTAGAATATTTCTTTTAATATTGAACCCACAAACAAAAATAACATATTTTCTACAAAAGCCAAATACCCGCCAACCAAAGACAACATGAATATTCACCTAATTTTGAGATGGAGAATATTTCCCCTACAAGTTTAGACTCGGCCTTCAGACGAAAGACCTAAAAATACTCCTACATAAGGAGGAGTATCAGGAGGAGCAGTAGATTTTACTGAAGACAGTCATTCACGGCTAAACATTTTCTTTCCTAGTTACCATTCTACATCATGTTTCCCTGTACCAAAAGGTAATAAACGTGTTATTAAAACAATTCTAGTTTTCTACTGTTGTTTTTGATAACTCATTTACAACAAAAGGTATATCATCCTATCGAAGGCAGGATCGACGTAACATTTTAAAATCCTCGAAATCTTTTTGTCAACAGCCATATCCCTTCAGAGCCTGGGCGAACATATCTGTCATCTCCTTTCTATTGTCACCTTAGTGTTACCACGTATTTGGGTTTCATTCGTCAGACGAAAGACCTAAAAATACTCCTACATCAAGAGGAATAGCAGGAGGAGCAGTAACTTTTGCTGAAGACAGTTAGCCATTCAGGGTTAAACATTCTCTTCCCTAGTTTCTATTCTACATTATGTTTCCTTGTACCAAAAGGAGCGACGTGATATTTTGAAGTCCTTTTGACAAACCTGGGCGAACATGTCTATCACTTCTGCCTATTGTCACCTGAGTGTTACCACGTATTAGAGTTTCATTCTCATGATCTTCATACATAGTGTTTTCTTTAGATTAAAACCTACAGCCAACATCCTGGCTCAGCGGCATCACAGCTGTCCTGTTAATTACTGTTCAGGTACATCAAATACACCTATTCTTCGTTTTGTGAGGGACAATATTTCCCTACAAATTTGAACTCAACCGTCGGATGAAAGACATAAAAAATACTCCTACATAAAGAGGAGTATCAGGAGGAGGAGTAGCAGCAGTGGCTTTTGCTGAAAACAGTCATTCACGGCTACGCATCCTCTTCCTTAGTTTCTATTCTGCGTTGTTTCCCTATACCAAAATTAATAAAATTTTTATTAAACCAATTCTAGTTTTCTACTGTTGTTTTTGATGACTCAGTTACAATACTTACAGTACAAACTGTCAGTTATTTGTGTCCAGTGTTAAAATATTTAAAATTTATAACTCTGTTAAAGATAAATTTATTGTTCTATGTTAATTGGTAAGATGTTAGATAAGTTTTCAGTTGAAGTTAAAAACTAACATTCGCTTTAAACATTATCCCGTGCAACAGGCCACGTAAAATATATTTATTTTTTCCTACTGTAGACAGTAACAGTTCAGCAATTGCGTGTAAAATCTGCAATAAACAAAATACATAATTATCCAACCGTTGACATATCTTTTGTTTGTTGAATTAATAAATGTAAAGTGAGGAGAATGGATTGGACAGGTAAGAAAAGAATTCTTTTTTTCCTGCTAGGGTGGAGTTCAAATATGTGTCAGAATATGGCGTCAGGTCTTGATGAAGAGAAACAAGGAAAATGTTTGCTGTCGTCAGAAGGGGAAAACAACAACAAAAGAAAGAGAATAAAAGAAAGGAAACAAAACGAAAGAGAAGAAGAAAGAAAGGATTCGGATAAAGCAAGTTTTCAAATAATGATAAAAGATTAAATGAACTGGAAAAATGAAGAAGCCTAAAACGAAAATGAAAAAAAGAAAAAAAAGAATTATATAAAAATACCGGTTAATTCAGGCGGGAAAAGATAATCTTGTGTTGGCATCCATTTTTAAACTCAGACAAATTTGTCGTTTGTGAACCAACGTGACCAACAATTGAATCCTCCCTCCACCCGTTGTTCACCGATAAAACAAAAGACAGATGCAATCAAAAAAGGTGCGTATTACATGTGTGTGTATGCGTGTGTGCGTGAGTGTGTGTACAAAAAATATATCAATAACGATATTGTTCAAGAACAAACAAAACTATCTTGTTGTATAACCTGGCAACGCAATCAGCGATTTTAATATACCTATGTGTCGTGCCCCTTCAGGACGTTGGTGAACATGGCTCTCCACAATTTCCTATCCTTTGTAGCTGTTCTTTTTTGTTAACTTTCCTAAACTTCCGCCATCCATTTACTCACGTTCGCTAGATAGGTAAGGCGTTGTTTTCCTCTCTCCCGTTTGCCTTCAATCTGTCCAGTGTATCAATTTTTCCGAGTCCTCTTTCCTCATTATGTCCCTAGAAATTTTAACTGTCTCTTACCATTTTCGCTTGATCACATGTTCAGTCCTTTCTATTTTCAGCATCCATCTGTAGAACGGCATTTCTGTTGCTTAAAGTCTCTTCTTCATCTATGAAGAGATTGTCTAGCATTCACTGCCATATAGGAAGACTGATATTACATAACTGTTCAGCACTCTTTTCTTTGTTTTTAATGAAAATTTAATTGTTTCTTAATACCTTGCTTAGCTTTTGGAAGACATCTTTCATTATTTCAATGAACTTTCGGATTTCTGTGCCACATTTCCATCCTCTGTTAATTTACTTCCCATATTTTTAAATTGTTGTTCGCGATTTTTGTATCTTCAATACGTAATTTGCATGTGGGGTAGTTCCTTTTACTAGTGTTGCGTAATGATTCCAAAGCGCAGGCAACTTTCATTTACTTAATTAGCCATAAAATAATTAATTTAACTAGAAATGGAAAAGTTTCGACTTAATAAGGGGAAAAAAAAGATCTACAGTAAGAAAGAATCATCTAATTGCTAACAAAACATTTATTAAAGTTTATAAATTGAAAATAATTTATCTAAAGACAACATATAATGTGTTACAACTACATCTAAAACTATATAAAATAAATTAATAGGCTAAAACTTCTAGGAGGAATTTACTCTGTTACCGTAATAATTGCCACAAAAACTATATCGATGAAACCTCAATGAATTTAAATAAAAGATTGTATTTATATTTAATATCAAAAGTAACAGAAACATTAAAAACATATTTTAAATGAAATCGGCTAGATTATTTCCACAAAACTCCATATAAAAGATATTCTATATTTAAATTATCAGCGTTTCTCTTTGGTTCGTATGCCTGTGATGTGGCGTAACCATAAACTTCGTCCGATGAACTCCTAATGGTAGAAACGCGTCACACGACCACTTTTTCCACTTTGTTATCCATCTTTCTCCTTAACATTTAGTAATGTCTCTTGTTATAAGTGCTCTATTTTATTATTTGTTATTGCCATAAAATATACGAGAAGGAATTACTAATCTGTCACTTATATTGTAATATATCCTATTATAATTATGCTTGTCTCTCCCGTATGTTAGTTAGCACGACCTTTACGCCCTGCCAGTACCTCATAAATAATGAACAAATCAGCGTTTTAATCGCCTGGAACGAGGGAAAAAGAACGAAAGAAAGAAGAAAGGGAATTTATATATATATATATATATATATATATATATATATATATATATAGAGAGAGAGAGAGAGAGAGAGAGAGAGAGAGAAAGAGAGAGAGAGGGAGAGAGAGAGAGAAAACGAGAAAGGGAATCAGATTAAGCTGATACGAAAAGATACTACACTTTGATATCAGCCAAATGATCCGGAAGCTGTTGTTTTTTAGTGCACCCACGTCACTACTGATTTTTAAAATACTTCTTTTGTTCACCTAATACAAGTCCCAAGATCCACTCAAGGCAGAGGGTTACTGCATGGGGTTATATTAGCGTAGGAAAGGACAAGCATTAGGAGTATGGAAACCCAATCTTATACAAGAAACAGGAGATGAACCATTACGCCTGTTCGAGGGGCCGTACTATAGGGCGGCATTTAATCTAACTCTTGTGGAGGGCTCTTGATTTGACATTTATCATAATAGGTAGGGAGGAGTAGATGTGATAGGCAACAATAAACTATAGAAGAACTGAATTGATCGCTGCATTTAAGTATTGCATTAATATTTAAGTTTATATTTTAAAAGTTCAACGATAATTCTTCTATCGCCACTTAATTTAAAGAAATTTGGTGTACGTAGGTCCTTACTTTCCGTACAAACAATTATTTTTATTTAATGGGTGACTTTCGCAGGATTTCTTAATTTATTTCGGTTATTCCCAAATTTATTTCCAAGTTATAAAAATTGTTATCATAAAAAAAAAATGTTAATCGCTAAAAATTTCGTAAAAAATAACCGAAAAAAATTAATGAAAACTTGGAAATCCAAAATTTCAAGATGTTTTTCATTTCCTCACGGAGTCGGCTTGATTCCAAAATATGTTGGACTACGGCCTCTAGGAGTAAAGTTGAAAAAGTGTGACACACTGATACACTCACATTTGCATTTATTATATAGAAGTAGCACTCAATAACCTTAAAGTACAAACTGTCAGTCATTTGTGTCCAGTGTTAAAACAGTTAAAATTTATAACTCTACTAAGGGTACATTTATTGTTTTACGTTAATTGGTCAGTTAATTGGTAAGATGTTGGATAAGTTTTCAGTTAAAGGTAAATACTAATATTCGTTTTAGACATGATCCCGTGCAACTGTCCACATAAAACATATTTACATTTTCCTGCTGTAGACATTCAGTAACTGTTCAGCGATTGCTTGTAAAATCTGCAATAAACAAAATACATAATTATCCAACCGCTGACATATCTTTTGTCTGTTGAATTGATAAATAGAAAGTGAAGAGAATGGATTGGACAGGTAAGAATTATATATATATATATATATATATATATATATATATATATATATCCCATTCAAATGGCCGAGTAAACAAGCAACCAACGAAAATTTCGTTTCCTTTTCCTTTTTCAGGCCAGAATAGTAACATTTATCTTTTAGCACGCAACAAAAATTCGTGGTAAGAAAAACCCAGACACTACTTGTATTTTTTTCAAATAAATTGTTTAACCACTGATTACACACACACATACATATATATATATCTGTGTGTGTGTGTGTATATATATATATATATATATATATATATATATATATATATATATATGTGTGTGTGTGTGTGTGTTTTGAACAATAAAAAATATTAAAAAATTAAAATCTTCAGACACACTGGGTAGTATATTTTTCGTTTTTATTATTTCATTTAGATTCCTCGACTAGTTTCGGCCAACATGGTCATCATCAGGAGAAAAAATAAATTTTCTGCTTTTTAGTAGCAGTAAACTATAGAAATGAATGTCTTGCTGGAGAAAATGAACTTTTGTCTGTAGTTTTCATTTGTTTTGTTTTTTTTTAATTTTTTAACATGAATTTTGGTCAGTCCTTGTGTTGGTCAAACAGTCTCTTGTTCTTTAAGATAAGAGCTGGATGGATTCATGGTGCTCTGAATTCCCTTGGTCTGTTGGATTAAATGAAATGTGCATATATATATATATATATATATATATATATATATATATATATATATATACAAAGTTTACGGCTTTAAAAGTGAAAAAGTTGCGCCATTCGACAAACAGCTATACGAATTTGAAAAAGACCTACTCAACATTATCAATAACATCTCCTTTCAAAATAAGAAAAGCCACTTCCAAAAACATCTCGACCAAATAGTTAAAAGCATAAATAATTGTGATAAAATACTAGTTAAGTCTAACAAAACGGGCAACTTCTACAAATTGGCTGTTGATGACTACAACAACCTAATTAAGAAAAACTTAACCAGGACTTATAAAAAAGCTTGCAACAACAACATAAATATGATCGACAGCATAAACAGAACAAGTAAAAAAATAACTGATAAATTAAAAATTAGCGACAGAGTAGGCAAAATTGCTGAAAAGGAATGCTACACAACTCTTAAAGACCATAAGCATGATTTTCTGGAAAACCCTACTGCTAGGATTATTAACCCTACCAGACCCGACATAGGAAAGATCAGCAAAAGAATCCTGGAAAGAATCACTTGCCAAATAAAAAACAGCTTGGATTAAAATTATGGATCAATACCAAAGATATAATCAATTGGTTTAACAATATTGACAATAAACAGAACTGCACCCTGACACAATTCGATATCGTGGATTACTACCGATCAATTTCGAAGGATTTATTTACGACAGCCCTGGACTTTGCTGCTGTCTATTCTAACCTAACAAAGGAAGAAACTGATATAATCCTCAGCGCAAAAAAATCTGCCCTCGTTTATAATGGGGAACAATGGATGAAAAACAATAACGAACTATTTGACATTACTATGGGATCATTAGACTCTGCAGAGTCTTCTGACCTTGTTCGTCTTTTATTGCTATACAATTTAACCGCGCACCGCGAAATCGATATTAAGGACATCGGGCTCGTGGTGGTGAGGAATTCTACTAGTTTTAAAATAGAGAAAATCAGAAAAATCATATTTAGTGAATTTACAAATCTAAACTTAAAGATAACGGTATGTACCAAATTGAAAAGAGTAAACTTCCTTGATGTAACTCTAGATTTAACAAGCAACACATACCAACCCTATAGAAAACCAAATACTAACCCCTTATATATACACCCGAAGTCAAACCACCATCCATCCATAATTAAACATATACCATCAGCAATAGAAAAAAGAATCAGCATTAACACCGCCAACAAAGAAATATTCCAACAACACGATAGCTTCTATAATGCTGCCCTAAAAAATAGTGGTTACAAAAATGCAAACATTAACTATAGAAACAATTACACTAGCCAGAGGAAAAAAACAGGAAAAGAAAAATCATTTGGTATACCCCTCCGTTCAACCAAATGGTTAGCATTAAACTAGGACATAAATTCTTAGCCCTAATTGATAAACACTTCCCCACAAACAGTAGGCTTAGTAATATATTTAATAAGAACACCCTAAAATTGAGTTACAGTTGCACCGAAAACCTAGAAAGTATAATAAAAAAACATAATAATAAAATCCTGAACAAACCCCAATGCCTGAATAATATTAATAAAAACCCTACGCTTAATTCTGACAACAACAGTGAAAAAGTGTGTAATTGTAGAAACCCAGAAGACTGCCCATTAGAAAATAAATGCTGCATCAAATCTGTGGTATACCAATGTACTATCTCATCTACTGAGAGTCCTAATACTAATATGATATACATTGGGTCCACGAAGAATGATTTTAAAGCTAGATGGAGGCAGCATAAGTGCTCTTTCAACAATATAAATAAAAGAAATCTGACTTCTCTATCTAAATATTTTTGGCATATGAAGGAAATAAATAAGACACCTAAGGTAAAATGGAAAATTATAAACAGGACTAGAACTTGTAAAACTTGGGATGACCCATGCCCTTTGTGCCTCCATTAGAAACTGCACATTATTAAGTTTCTAAATAATAAAAATCTATTAAACAATAGACATGAATTAACAGTGTTTTGCCGACATCATCAAATTCACGCATTGAACAATTTAGCTTAAAAACTAACATAAATTAAATTAACTTTTTAATCCATGGACCCAATAAAAAGTTTTAACACCCTACAAAAAATAATAGCCCTTAATGAAGTCGTCAAATAACAAATGTTTTTATATACACAAAACCCTTTCATAAAGTAATAAAACAAATAAGTAATAAAACAAAAAAATAAATTAATCTTCATAGACAAGTTAACCTGACTGATTGAAAACATCTTCCGCTTTAAATTTAGACACCCCCACCTTACCCTGACTTAACATCTATGAAAGTAACTCTATGTTGATACATATCATTAGCAGCTAACACCCCTACCTATTTCAAATATCCACGATGGCTGTCACCATGGGAATTTTAGATTCCGATATAAAACGCGTAAATTTCAGAAACAAGTTATTCCCCCCAAAAAAAAAATTTTTTCGCTTGAAGATGAAACAGAGCTCACTTTAACTCAATTTAATTCTAATAATTATATTGAAGTTTTCGGCTCTTGTTTTTGAAACATGAGACGTCTTATGTAGCGTGTTGGAATCATATTTTTAAATAAATAATTATATCTATGCTCTACTTTTGTATCGAGCACTATTTTTTAAAAATAATAACTAAAATACTAAAGAACCTTGGATTACTAACCTAACTCGTTCTTTCCTATTTTCTATATATTTTCACACACACACACACACAGACACACACACACACACACACACACACACACACATATATATATATATATATATATATATATATATATATATTATTTGGTCAGAAGAGAAGATCCGACTTTGAAGACTTTATCTGCCAGCCATAAAACGCGAAACACTGGAGATTGAGCTAAAATCATTTTCCTCTATGTTAGTGCCGCAATCATAGGGTCATACAGTTCGAAATTCCATAAAGCTTATCCGGATCGTGAGACCCTGAAGAAGGCCACATTTTACGACAGATGAAACGTTACGAAAAAAAAAAAGACATTAGTTTGTTGATAATTTAAAAAGTAATGAGTTTTCTCTTTACTTATCCTTTTTATTGTTTCACTTGATTATTACTAGAATAAATTTTAGTATTGTAGATACAAGTCGTCTAACCGTTCAAATCGCTGGAAACTGGAATCAGAACAATCAGTTCGCATATCCCGATTGAGTCATCGTATATTCACTTCGCAAAAGCCTAATTCCATCACTTCTCCACCAGCCAGGTATCTGGTTAGACTGGGCCACTCGAAACTTGATTGGTAATCAGTCTAAGAGATGAAGAACTCTGAATTCCAAACCGTGGAAGAAGCAATGGGAAACCATTCCGTTATCTTTTCTAAGAGCAATCATAACAATATACAACTTAGAGTTATTAAAGAAAAGGGGAGCTGTGGAGAGACATGATCGCCAATGTTCTGAATAGACATGACACTTTGAGGTTATTAGTAACGCTGTTATCTGTCTCTCTTTGATTCTTCTTTATTACTATTACGGTTATTTTTATCTCCCTAAATAAAAACTAAGGTCGGTTGGTTGTAATGTTCAAAACACGTCACGTTATGTTTTAAGACGTTCTTCGTAAACAAAAGTGATGAAAGCCCGTTTAAATTTACGAGCGTATCACGAGGCAATTGAAGCAAGGAAGATCGAAAATGCCAAAACCTTTTATTATCTGCAATGACCTGTAACGTTTGCACTCATAAAAGGAAATTTGTTATCAAAATTTTCAGTTTAACTTTAAGAGAGAAAGAAAGAATGAAACGAGAAGACATTTTCTTATCTTTTTTTAATTTATGTTTCTTTTTCGAATTCTTGTTCTCTCCTCTTTTTCCTTACTTTCTTTCCAGACTTTTTTCTTTCATATCTCCTTCCTTTCTTTCTTTCTTTCTTTCTTTCTTTCTTTCTTTCTTTCTTTCTTTCTTTTACTTTCCAGAGCGAACACTCTTTCTCATTCTTTCTTTTATTTTCCAGAGCGAATAGTCTCTTTCTTTCTTTCTTTCTTTCTTTCTTTCTTTCTTTCTTTCTTTCTTTCTTTCTCCCCATTTTCCCTCTTTCTTTCTTTCTTTATTCTTTCTTTCTTTCTTTTACTTTCCAGTGCGAATACGCTTTCTTTTTTCTTTTATTTTCCAGAGCGAATACTCTTTCTTTCTTTCTTTCTTTCTTTCTTTCTTTCTTTCTTTCTTATATGGTATCAATTCCTTCATTTATCTTCTCTTTCTTTCGTTTTTCTTTCTTTCTTACTTTCTCGCAATTTTAGTTTCTCCCAATTCTTTGTATATTTTCTCCTCCTCATTCTCTTTATCTTCCTTCTTATCTTTTTCTCCTTATTCTTAATCTTCTCTCTCTCTCTTTCTCTTTCTTCTTTCGCCTTTTATTTCCTTTATTCTCATCCTACTTTTCCCTACGACTATTTATTTTTCATTCTTCTATCCACATCCTTTTTTTAATCTTTAAAATCTATTCAAACTTCAAATATTCTTCGCCCACCATTTTCCAAACTCTACGCTTCACAATAGATGACCTTTGTACCCTGTTGATGTTCTGGTTCAATCAACTTGAGGCTGGCCCTTAGCAAACCGATTTGTCTTTAACCCAGCTGATGTCTTCAGTGTCTCGGATCTTAAACTGCTCCGGTTCTATCACTCAGCGAAACGTCTTGACACGGGCGAGGAATTCAAATAAAACGACGCACTGTCGCCCCTGTGACCCGTCGACTGACTGGAATCACGAATTCATTATCTACTCTAGGGATCAGGTAGGTGGAACACAATTCTGCTGTCACAGAATGGAAGATTTTATAGGGGGAGAGGAAGAGGAGAATTTTAAAAGGAGCATCTCTTTACCCTTTACTTCTCTCTCGAAAAATCTTGTGTATATATGGGCTGCGGTTGGCCCACCCACTCACCATGGAAATAACAGTTCTTTTTATGTTACTATTTAAAAAAAAAATTCCCTTCAAGCAAGGGAATAAAGCCACTAAAACGGAAGGGGTTACTGAGTGTGAGAGAATATGAGAAGAAAAAAAACATTGTTAAGAAAGGAAAATAATAAAAGAACAGAAATAAAGAAGACAAAAGACATCGAATTTAAATATTAGAAGATTGACTGGGAAGCAAGAAGCCGGAAGAGAGTTTCACAAGCGAGAAGTGCGAAAGAAGAAACTGTTTGCATAGAACTTACGGTTTTATCTAGCCAGTTCAACTGTAAAACGATGAGAACTTGTCGCCAATCTGGTACTGCCCGTAAGTTCATAACGATGATCAGAAGAATTAAAAGTAAAAGTATTTAGAGAGAAATCACAGGGAAGCTACTTTACGTCGTTTGGCTTTGCAAGAGTTGGTAAAATAGTGAAAGAAAATCAAAGTAGAAGAAAGAACCGATTGCGTGAATTTCTTTATGGTGGACCTCAACTTGCCATGAGGTGACCCACACGCTTGATCTCATGACCTTCTTCTTCGGCACATATGCAAATGAGATATAGAGAATGGTAATTATTCCTCTGTCTATATATAATTTATTTCTAATTTTTCTCTCTCACTAATTTTTTTCTCTCACTAATTTTTATTTCTCTCTCTCTCTCTCTCTCTGAGTTCTCTTTCCCTCCCTATCCTTCTCTATATCCCTCTTCAATATTTCTCTCTATTTGGACAGCAATTTTTCAAAAAAGAACTTCCTTTTGTTTTCGTCATCGAAGTCTGATCTAGCAAGTAAAAATGTCTGTATTTATAGCTATTTAATAAACGTAACTTAGATATGGTACAAGGTCAAACATATGGAACACCAACTGAGGTTCGATCACAAAATTCAGTCATATTTGATCGAGTGAGTGGGGGTACGATGGATAGCGGCTCGGATTGAGAAATCGGAGAGCCGAGTTCGAATTCCAGTCAAATCCATTGCATTCATTACGTGCTAATACCCTCGGGAAAGGTATGAACCATTTTTCTCCCTCCACCACAAGCTATGTGTGAATAGCAGGACAGACCGGGTTCTATAGCCTTGGATGGCAACTAGTCTACCGCAGAAAGAAATGGCAACCTACTGCAGGAAAATTCTGTTTTGTCAGTCATGTATCAAACTATAAATGATCGCCTAAACGTGTATTACGGATGACATATAACTGATTGATTGAGTGAAGCTTGTTAACCATGACAATAACTCGAGACACTTGGACGTGGTGTCCTCATTTAGATCAATTACGATTGAGTAGTAACATCGCCCCCCTATCTTGATGACTTTTGGGATACTGTGTATATATTTGACGTCATTTTAAAAATGGTTTCACAGTGCTTAACTTCACCGTAAAAGCAAGAATGAATCATTTTATAGATATCATATTTATTCTTAGTATTCATCTAATTATTTTAGACTCATATTAAACATTTTATAAACACTTTTGAATAAGCTTTTATACATCTTGTGTAGGTAAACAATCCAATGTTCATGTTTATCTTTTTTTTGTTTTTCTTCAAGTACCATCGACCGGTTGACTGCTGATTTCCAAGTATACTCGTCTGTTAGCAAGTCTAGTGAATTCCACCTGACAACGCCCATTCGGGTATATTTCTATTTCTTCAACAACCACAAAATCAACCTGTAGTTTATACTACAGCTAAACTGAGAGAACTTTATTGACTGTATGAGAGAGAGAAGGAGAGAAAGAGAGAGAGAGAGAGAGAGAGAGAGAGAGAGAGAAGGAGAGAGAGAGAGAGCATAATATCGCGTGGTAAAAAGCGAGGCAAAGTCAGTAGACAAGATCTCGGCCACGGTGACTTATATTGTCTATTCATATAACAACACAATGTGTATCGATATATCGATGATTTGTGTTCAACATTTTTTATGTCATCAGAAGAGTCCATTAAACAGAGACAATGGAATTGCACATTTGTTTATTGTGAACTGTTATAATAAAATTATTGCTATAACACCCATGTGTATGTAATGAACATATCTAGTACTAAATCAACCATTTGTATGTAGAGAAGAAATCTGGTGCTATAAATTAGCCATTTGTATGGACTGTACAAATCTAGTGCTATAACACCCATTCCTATGTACTGAACAAATCTGGTGCTATAAGACACATTTGTATGTTCTGAAAAAATCCGGTGCTATAATCACCCATTTGCATGTATTGAACTAATCTGGTGCTATAATCACCCATTTGTGTGTACTGAACAAGTCTGGTGCTATGACACCCATTTATATGTACTAACACATCTGGTGCTATGACACCCATTTGTAATGTACTGTACAAATCTGGTGCTACAATACCCATTTGTATGTACTCAACAAATCTCGTGATATAATCAGCCGTTTGTATGTACTGAACATATCTGGTGCAATAATCACCCATTTCCTTGTATTGAACTAATCTGGTGCTACAATCACTCATTTGTATGTACTGAACAAATCTCGTGCTATAATCACCCATTTATATGTACTGAACAAATCTGGTGATATAACATCCATTTTTATGTAACGAACAAATATGGTGCTATAACCACCTATTTGTATGTACTGAACAAATTTGGTGCTATAATCACCCATTTGTATATACTGAACAAATCTGGTGCTATAAATACCCATTTGCATGTACTGAAAAAATCTGGTGCAATAATCACCCATTTGTATGTACTGAACAAATATAGTACTAAATCAACCATTTATATGTACTGAACAATTCTGGTGCTATAATCACCCATTTGTATGTACTTAACAAATCTCGTGCTATAACACCCATTTCAATGTATTGAACAAATCTGGTGCTATAACACCGATTTGTATGAACTGAACAAATCTGTGGCTATAACACCCATCCGTATGTTCTCAAAAAATCTGGTGCTATAAGACACATTTGTATGTACTGAACAAATCTGGTGCTATAATCACCCATTTGTATGCACTGAACAAATCTCGTGCTATAACACCCATTTGTATGAACTGAACGAATGTGATGCTATTGCTATAATAACTCATTTGTATGTACTGAACAAATTTGGTGCTATAATCACCCATTTGTGTGTACTGAAAAAATCTGGTGTTATAATCACACATTTATACATACTAACAAATCTGGTGCAATAATCACCAATTTGTATGTACTGAACAAATCTAGTACTAAATCAAACATTTGTATGTTCAGAACAAATCTGGTGCTATAATAACCAATTTGTATGTACTGAACAAATCTGGTGCTATAATCACCCATTTGTATGAACTGAACCAATATGATGCTATTGCTATAATCACCCATTTGTATGTGCTGAACAAATATCGTGCTATGATCACTCATTTGTATGTACTGAACTCTCCTCTGGTTCGAATCAGCCATTTGCATATGTTGAACACATATCGTATGATAACGACCAATTTATATGTATTGAACAGATATGGTGAGATAATCACCCATTTGAATTTACTCTTCTGTGCTTCTAACCTAATTCGTATTTACTGAACTAATAAGGGGATATAATTTCCCATTTGTATGTACTGAACAGATCTCGTAATATAATCACACATTTGTATGTGCGAATCACATCTGTAGACATACTCACATATCCATATATACTGAACTCTACGGAGGTCATAAACAATATATATATATATATATATATATATATATATATATATATATATATATATATATATATATGTATATATATTACGTCATTATTTTAGCACCAACCTAATATATATATATGGTATAGACATAGGTATCAACACTGCATAGTAAATCAAGGTAATCTTCATAAACAGTGCTGAAAATGGCTCCCATTTCAGTTTTTAGGGCTTTTATCTATCTATCTATCTATCTATCTATCTATCTATCTATCTATATATATATATATATATATATATATATATATACACATATGTATATATATATATATATATATATATATATATATATATATATATATATATAGATAGATAGATAGATAGATAGATAGATAGCAAGGTAATAAATATAATCCAAGTAGGATGCTGGTAATATAAAATATGAAAAATAAATGTATTTATTATTACAGAGCAAATATTAATATACGATAAAAACCAAAATCACCTCATATGGCGAATAAGCTTATTTCAACCGACAAAAATATTCGTCATTCTTATTCAACCCTGGTATAGACTGGGTTCGAACTCCCTATATATCGGCGTTGAATATGACTAACGAATACTTAGTCAGTCGAAATAAGCTTATTCCTCATATGAGGTGATTTTGGTCTTTACTTACTATCTATCTATCTATCTATCTATCTATCTATCTATCTATCTATCTATCTCTCTCTCTCTCTCTCTCTCTCTCTATATATATATATATATATATATATATATATATAGTATCTATCTATATATATATAGTATCTATATATATATATAGTATCTATATATATATATATAGTATCTTTATCTATCTATCTATATATATATATATATAGTATATATATAGTATATATATATATTATCTATCTATCTATATAGTATATAGTATCTATCTATCTATATATATAGTATATATATATATAGTATATATATAGTATCTATCTATATATATATATAGTATCTGTTTATATATATAGTATCTTTATCTCGCTATATATAGTATCTATCTATCTATCTATATAGTATGTATCTATCTATATCTATATAGTATCTATCTATCTATCTATATAGTATGTATCTATCTATATCTATATAGTATCTATCTATCTATCTATCTATATATATATAGTTTTTATTTAAATTATATATATATATATATATATATATATATATATATATATGAGTGGTGTGTGTGTGTGTATGTGTATTTTATCATATGTGTCTATTCAGGGCGCGTTGGTTATCATGGCTCTACAATTTGCTTTCCTTTCTCGCGGTTAATACACTTACATTTTGGTATCTCGCCTAAATCCTGTTCAGCCAACCATTTCCTCTACAATATGTTGTATAAGTGTCACATATTGTAAGTCGCCTTTTTTTCTTTATGTGCCCTAGAAAATCTCAATTGTTTCTTTCTGATGTTAACTATAAGTGTCCTTTTTTTCTTTCCGTTTTATCTAAAACTTTTGTTACTCACATGTTCCGTCTATACTATTCACAACATCCTTCTGTTGAGACATAATTCTATCGATTCGAGTCTCTTCTTCACCTGTGACGTGTTTAGAATTCATCTAGAACGACATAATTCACTTCAGTACATTTTTCTTTGTTTCTAATGAAATTTCCGTTTCCCAGTATGTTGCTTTGTTTTTGGAAGATTTGGTTTGGTTTGTTTTACGACATATCAACCTCAATGGTTTATTTAATACCGACAATTTTTACTGCTGGTAATATTTTCTTTTTTAAAAAATGTATTTCTGGTAATATTTTTCTTCAAAATTTTTGGTAATATCTTTCTTTTTCAAAAAAGTATTGCTGGTAATATCTTTTTTTTCTTCAAAAAAGTATTGCTGGTAATCACTTTCTTTTTTCGAAAATCTACTGCTGGTAACAGCATTTCTGGTATTAAACCTATTTTTTTACTTTCATAGTGCTTTGACCCCAGTTCAGAGGTTAACTATTTGCCCATATCTGGGACCCTACCAGGTGCTACCACTCCGGGTCAGGGCGAGCCTGGAAATACCAGCAATTAAGAGGTGGTTATACGCCTCTAAGAACCTTCTGATCAGTGGCCTTACTGTCGGATGTATTATATTGTCTTACCCAGGATGCGGATGTAGTATATTGTCAAAACCAGGACGGCTTTTGGAAGGCTTCAAGAAATAACTCTAAATGCTCCTTCAGATTTCATTGTCTCACTTTCCGTTCTCTTTTAAAACAGTTCCCAGATGTCTAAATTTTTGTTCTTGCTTGATTTTGTTATCCTGCAATTTGTAATTTGCATGTTTTAATGTTCCTTTTGCTACCCTATGACACTTGATCGTTAGTCCTTTCTTCTCTCTTTCCTTTACCACCTTCTGTAGAAATTCCTGTAGTTTCCTTTCTGTGTCTCCTATCAACAATATATCATCTGTATATCCTATGTTGTTAAGATTGTGACAGTCAATAAGGAATCCTGGTAGGCCTTCTAATCATTCTGGAATATATATATATATATATATATATATATATATATATATATATATATAGATAGATAGATAGATAGATAGATAGATAGATAGATAATATTAGTCGTAAATATACACATACATATGCAAAATATATAAATATATATACATACATGCATACACATACATGTATATTTTTTGAATAAAAAATTCCGAGAGGATAGAATCCAGGTAGAACTCAATGTCCAGGACAGAGTAAGAATATAATAAAAAGGCTTAAACACTAATATTCCATGGTCATAATTTATACCATTGGAATCGTAAATACGATCCAATTCATCAGACGTACACACACACACACACACACACACACACATATATATATATATATATATATATATATATATATATTGATGCATGTTTCATTAAATAATATAGACAAGTTTATTTATTTTAAGTAAATTTCTTTCATATTGTCTGATAAGATTAATAACATTATCATTAAAAGATTAAAGAAAATCACCATATTGATACATGTTTTTTAATCCTGTCTAAGCTTTCGTCTTACATAAGCCATTATCAAAGATGACAATTACATTACAATATATTAAACAATACACGGACAAAACAATAATGATAGTCTGTTTTTGTTTACATGGAAGATTTCCAAGCAACGAAAAACTCATGTATACGAGACGGGGAAGCGATAATCTCTCGTGACGTCACGCATGACCAAGCGAGAGTGAATTCGAGATGTATTAAGTATAGGAAGCCGTTGGTATAAACCAATGGCTTCTGTTATCAATTATAGTCATTTAAGAGTTTATTTTGTTCAGGTTAGGTTTCAACTGTTTTATGTATATAGCTTCAAGAATTTTTAGTTTTTGTTTATTGTTTTCATGTTTAAGTATAGTTGTGTTTTCAACAAGGATTTTCCGGAATTGTGTATGCGGCCAGGCATGTTGTTTTAAATGCTAAAAAAATGTTAGAGTTATCATTCAAATGTAGAGCCAAGCATTGTGAAAGCGAGTTTGTGGTTTGATCAACATAAATATTATTTAATCCATTGGAGATACATTCTTCCAAAGGGCACTTGAATTTGTAAACCACACACACACACAAAAAAAACACACACACACACACACAAAAAACATACACACACACACATATATATATATATATATATATATATATATATATATATATATATAATAAAGGAATGAATTATAGGAAATAATGTCGCCACGGGAATAAATTTCAACTAACATATCATCAGTCGCACCTCACACTCATCTCTTTCATTTATATTTCTATATGTGATTTTTTTTTCTCTTGTGACAACATCCCTATATGTAATTTTTTTTCTATATTTGAAATTTCCTTCTATATCTAAATATTTATCTCCCTGTTACACGTTTTCTACATGTGGAATTTTCTTCTGTATTTTATTGTTTTTCTAATACTAATTTTTTTATAGATTGAATTTAAAACTAACCCTAAAAAATAGCTATAATTCCCAGAACAAAACAAACTACTAAATACCAATTCATTCAAGTTTATATTGGGATTACTACAGGGGAATGGAAAAAAAAGACTTTATAACCATAGACACTCTTTTCCAACCCAAGATTAAAACACAAAACTTCTCTCTCTCCCAAATTTTGGGAATTGAGGGAGAAAGACCTGAACTCTCAAAATGACTGGGAATTTATATGTTTTGCTCGAATTTCAATTAACTTTAAGGGTAGATGTAATTTATGTTTGGAGGAAAAATTAAAATCATTAAATTTTAGAATCAAGATATTCAACTAAACAAAAGTAATGAATTGGTATCCAAGTGTCGTTATAGGAAAAAATTCCAACTGACGTAACATTATTTCAACCTCACACTCACCACAGGAACAAATTTCAATTAACATAGCATCAGCTGCACCTAACAATCGTCTCTTTCATTTATATTTTTCGATGTGAATTTTTTTTCTATTGTGACATCTTTCCTAAATGTAAAATTTTGTTTTTGTTTTTTGTGAAATTGTTTTCTAATATGTGGAATTGTTTTCTATATTTATTTTAATAATACTAATTTTTTTTTATAGATTGAATTTAAATTTAATCCCTTATAGAATTTTTAAACAATTAGTATGATATAATTTAAATTAAAAACTTAGTATTTGAAAATTTATTAATATTATATTGATATAATGAGATTGGTCATATTTAAATGAAATTAATATATTAATAATTTACTTAAATTTTTTACTGTAACTTACTATATAGTTTATGATGTAGTCTTGAATGGATTAATATTAACATCTTTTCATAAAGTATTAATTTTAAATTCTTACTCCTATTCCATAATAATTTTAAGTTCCTCTCTAAAAGGTTTCATAGCCTCTTTTTTTTGTTCCTCCTTCTTCCTTGCACATGTGTTGATTATATTTATGTCAGTGTCCATTTTCAAGTGGTTCCTTTATCTGTACCCACAACCACTTTAGGTTTCTAAACCCTTTTTATCTATTATAACTCCTTCCTCTATTATAGGCTAATCCTTACTTCCTCTCCTTCTATTCTTTCCTTTTTCCTTCCTTTGACTTTCAAATTTCATGTGAAGAAATGTTTTATTCATTTTACTAAATGTATTTGCATTGATAAATCCAGGGAAAATTACTTTCCCATGGACGAAATAATCATCTGTATGAGGTAAATCGTTCGGATCTCATTCATTGTAATTCACTTATATGGTCCATAATAAAAAATTGAGCCCTCTTTTGTGGATCAGTTTTAATATTTTATATTAATAAGATCTACTTGGATTACTTACCGACGGATTTTGTTACCTATAGACACTTATATATATATATATATATATATATATATATATATATATATATATATATATATATATGTATATTTGTGTACGTGTCTATGTGTGTGTGTGAGAGTGTGTATTTAGACTGAAATCCTTCTTTCATGCCCATTTCCTTGAATACGACAGACAAGATCCTTTGATTAAGTTTTTTTATACAATTATCCTGTAGTTATGTGATATGATTCTTTTCTGTTGGGGTGATAAATTATATAAAAACCTGTCGAATTGTTCTTTTTATCCGAACGCTTTCGGCTATACATTTAGCCATTTTCAAGGTTGAAATGAATTAACTGTTAACAAGAAATAGGTTGTTGTATGTATGTATTTATATAATGTTTTCATTTTCATCGTGTCCATGTTCATCGTTGATATTAAGCGTTGTTTATGTTTTTATTAATAGGGCTTCCATTATTTTTAGGCTTTTTTTGCATGTAGATGATGCTGTTATAGTTCTGTTCTAGGTAGATCTCCATGGGTATTTAAATGAGATCTAATCGAGCTATCGGTCAGAAAGGTGTAATGTGAGTCTTCGTGTCAAACATGTATGGTGGCCTATATAATTATTTACGAATTTTGATTGATCACGAATAAAATTTCTTAATTCGTAAATAAATATTTGTCCAATTTAATATATATATACATATATATATATATATATATATATATATATATATATATATATATATATATATATATAACCACAATTTTCAAAATATACAATTTTGTCTCGTTGGAACAACTATAAACTTTCCTTTTATATATATATATATATATATATATATATATATATATATATATATATATAAACAAATAAAACTGTCAAATGCTATCCCTGTTATTGAGCATTTTATTCCATAAATATACCTCACTTTAAAAATATATTTCTTTACACATACACACACACACACACACACATATATATATATATATATATATATATATATATATATATATATATACATTACATTAATCATTCATACAAAAAAGATATATATCTGTTTTTTGTATGCATGATTCATGTAATGTAAATTGAACTGCACCACATACTTGATATATATATATATATATATATATATATATATATATGTATTAGGTTGGTGCAAAAATAATGACGTAATAATGTCGTTTTTTGACGTATAACGTCAAAAAACGACATTATTACGTCATTATTTTTGCACCAACCTGATATATATATATATATATATATATATATATATATATATATATATATATATATATATATATATATATATGTAATGAAAAACAAACCACTTTAAGGTACCATTACGATAATTTATTTCACCTAAATCCTTTTTTAAGGATTCAGGATCATCAGGTAAATCTTCCAACAACGAATTGAGAGAAAAAATAGGATTAGAAATTGGTGGGTAGTGTAATTTTTGTAATTTAATAGAGGGGGTTGAGAGTGGTAGTTAAAGAGACAATATAAAGTATAGGGAGGGGTTAATTTTATATCTCTCTTAAGTATGTTTTATATTGGAGTAGGAGGAGTGACAGAACCTTGACCTCTTTAGATGGTTAATAAAACGGAAATGAATTGTAGAAAATGTATACAAGTGAGTCTTATGGTAAAGAGCGAGATAGGAGGAGGGGGAAAGAGAGATGGAGTTGTTATAATTTTGTTTTAACAAAATTATGTAAAAGATAGTTTACAATGTTTGATAGAAAATTCGATGTCTGAAAAAAAATTTTATTAACTTAAAATCTTTAATTTTTTAAGTAAATAGTTTAGGGACTAAAAATAACTATTATATTGTAATAAACATATTTATCTAGGACATAAAGAAATATTTAAAATTTTAATAGTTTATTCACCCGACTAATTGTATTTCCACAATATAAAAAAAAAAAAAAAAAAAAAAATAACAATAATATCTATTTTAATATTTAAAATTAATTTATGAATGTAATTTATTTATTATATTGGTAAACTAAATTAAAGATTAGGTTTCATTATTTAATAGAATTTGAGGGTAATATTAATTTTCATTTATTCATATATGTCTCACAATTGTATTCATGTGAATCCCTACATACATACGATCATTAACAAGTCCAAAAAAAAAACCAAAAAAAAACCATAGAAACACTTGAGATAATTTACACAAAAATTCATGTATCCTCGTACATAAACTATATATACATTTTACAATCTTTATCTATATTTTAATATTTGAAATATATATAGATTTCACAGTTAAAATTTAATTTTATCAATGTGATTTCAGAAGTGTTTCATTTTAAAGGAATTTAGCTAATATTATTACTATTATTAATAGTCAAAGAATGGTATATTTAAATTTAAATTATCAATTTAGAAATGAAACTCCCTTCAGAAGAAAACAAAATTTAAACTATAGAATATTTAATATTACAAAAGAAGGACATTACAAATTAAGAAAATAAATTTAAAATGTCATTAGAAAGACCCAATATTTCATTTAAAATCAATTCATGCACGTACGCACATATATACATACACACACACACACATATATATATATATACATACATACATACACACACACACATATATACATCTACATACATATATACACATACATACATATACAATTCATATATCCATATACAAATCTATATATCAAAAAAATAATCTAACCATTTAATCATCCGTATATATATATACATATATATAGAGACATACTCATATACACATACACACCCTTAAATAGATATACATTCATATATAAGCACAAAACCCTACATACAAAAAAAGATATAAAAAGAATACATATATACATATATATATATATATATATATACATACATATACATATACATATGTACATTTACCAAATATAAATTCTAAGGTAATTACGTCTATATACATATATAGATTACAAGTAGTTAATTCCATAAAATATATATATATATATATATATATATATATATATATATATATATATATGTGTGTGTGTGTGTGTGTGCGCATATATTGATATATTAGGAAAGAACCGTTAGATTGATAATCCGAAATTCATTAACATTTTTTTTCAAAAACAGTGCTCGATACACAAGTAGAGCCTAGATTATAATTATTTAAAAAAAAAAATGTGATTCCAGAAATTACTATGTTTCGAAATTGGTCAGCAGTATTTAAGTTTAATTCCAATATTAAACTTTAACCACTGGGTGGCAGTTTCATCCTCAAGCATTTTTTGGGAATAACTATGCTATGGAATGTTTTTACTCGCTTATAGATTTAATAGAGCTGTGGCCTGGGGTTTGTTTTTTAATCAAGGGTTCACTGCTTTGATGGAAGTAGCGGTGTTTGTGGGATGTCATGTTTTTGGAGTCGTGTAAGGTTGGGTTGGGGTTTTTTGTCTGGCTACAATGCCAAAACTTATCAGACTCTCTGCTAAAACTCTGACTGATTGATGTAGTAGTTTTCTTTTTCTTTTTAATTATTGTATGCTAAGACTTTAACTGATTGATGTGTTAGTTTTAGTAGTTTTTTATGTTTATTTTTTTTTTTTGTTGACGACTTCTTCAAGAGGCTTTAAGCGTACGATTGGGTTGTGTTTTTAAACCTATTGCTTAAATTGAACTTTTTTTAAAATAGATTTTGAACTTTTTAAATGCTAATTATTTAAGGCGAATATTTATTGGCGACGGAAAAAAAAACCGTTATCTCATATCTTTGATTTAATAAATTTTCGTTTTTTAGAAACTTAATAATGTGTAGTTTTTCATGTAGGCACAAAGGTCATGGGTCATCCCAGGTTTTACAAGTTCTTGTTCTATTTATTATTTTCCATTTTACTTTTGGTGTTTTATTTGTTTCTTTTAAATGCCAAAAATATTTAGATAGGGATGTCTGATTTCTTTTTCTAATATTATTGAAAGAGCTTTTGTGTTGTCTGCTCCTTATTTTAAATTCGTTCTTCGTGGATCCTAAATATATCTTTTCAATGTTTGAATTCTAGATGGATGAGATTGTGCATTGGTATACCACAGATTCTATGCGGCATTTATTATCCAAAGGACAATTTTCAGGGTTTCTACGATCACATATTGTTCATTATTTTTGTCTAATTTTAATTTAGAGTCTTTATTTATTTGATTTTAGCATGCGTGTTTTTTCAAGATTTTATTATTATTTTTTTTTTATGATTCTTTCTTGATTTTCAGTATAGCTGTAACTTAATTTTAGGATGTTTTTATTAAAGATCTTGCTAAGTTTGCTGTCAGTAGGAAAATGTTTTTCTATTAAAGCTGGGGATTTTTGTCCTAGCTTATTCCTAAACATTTGTTTGAACTGGAGTGGGGTGTGTGTACCAAATGATTTTTCTTTTTCTGTTTTTCTTCTGGTTTGTACTATTGTTTTTTTATATAACTGATGTTAGCGTGTTTTAGAGCTTTGTTGTAAAAATTACTGTGTTTCTGGAACATTTCTTCGTTTGCGGAGTTCATGCTGATTCTTTTCTCTATTGATGAGCGTATGTGCTTAATTGTGGATGGAGTATGGTTTGACCTGGGGTGTACATATAAGGAGTTAGTGTTAGGTTTTCTGTAAGGTAAGTATATGTTATTCATTAACTCTAAAATTATGTCGAGGAAGTTTACCCTTTTCAATTTTGTGTTAACTGTAGTTTTTAAATTTAGTTTGCTGAATTCACCATATATTATCTTTCTAATTTTATCTATTTTAAAATTTGTGGAACTCCTTAGCCCGTCATCTCTATATAGCCCGATGTCCTTAATGTCTAATTGACAGTGGGCTGTTAGGTTGTATAGTATAAATAGAACGAGAAGATCATAAGACTCTGCAGAGTCTAATGATCCCATTGTGATGTCAAAATGGTCTTCAGTTTTTTAATCTATTGGTCCCCATTATGAATGAGGACATATTTTTTTGAATTTAGAAATTTGTTCTTTTCTTCTTCTGTTAGGTTTGAATATATAGTAGCAAACACTAGGACAGTCGTGAATAGGTCTCTTGATATTGACCTCAAATCGAACAGTATTAGGGTGCAATCTGGTTTGTTGTTGATACTGGTAAACCATTTGATGTCATCTTTGGTATTGATCCAGAGTCTTAATCCTAGGTAATCCTTAATTTGCTTAGTGATCCTTTCTAGGTTTCTTTTGCATATCTTTGCGATGTCAGTTCATGTTGGGTTTATCATTCTAGTAGTAGAGTTTTCCTCAAAATCCGGTTTGTGGTCCTTCATAGTGATGTAGCATTCCTTTTCAGCAAGTTTGCCTACTTATTACTTATCTTTAATTTATCAGGTGATTTTTTACACGTTCTGTTTATATTTTCTACCATATTTACGTTGTTATTATTACCTTTTTTCTTTTATAATTCCTTGTTAATTTCTTTTTAATTAAGTTGTTGTTGTTCTTTGCTGTCAATTTGTAGAAATTTCCGGTTTTGTCTGAATTTCCCAGCACTTTATCCGTTTCATTAATGCTTTTTACTATTTCGTTCAAATTCTTTTGGGATGTAGCTTTTCTCTTTTAGAAAGATGTTGCTAATTATACTGAGTAAGTCCATTTCAAATTCAAACAAACTTTTGTTATATATATAAAAACAAGACTTATCCAAACAAATTCTTATGTCCATCGTCTTTGTCATGTTGAATTAATAATGTTAATTATATTTTATGAATATGTCCTGAAGATTGTTTATTAGACCGAAACGTCCGACGTTGACATATTAACATTAAAACAGTATAATTGTATATAAGGATTTTTGTTTGTTTTTTCCGTATATTTTCTTCATACTGTCGGATCTATATCCATATATTTGCTTACATATATATATATATATTTTAGGTTGGTGCAAAAATAATGACGTAATATTCTTGTTTTTCGACGTATTTTTTAACGTCAAAAAACGACATTATTACGTCATTATTTTTTGCACCAACCTAATATAAAGCGATGGGAATATTTGTATGCATAACCATCTTTGTATATACATAAAATGAAAAATTACACAAGAAGCTTATTTGCAGTGTCTCGTCAGTCGTCTTCAATGATACAAACACACATACACAAACACACACAGGCACACACATAGATACACAGAATCAGAAAAAATATACACAGACACACGCACTGAGGCAGATACAGACACAGAGAGACACAAACAGAGACATATATGCGTGTGTGCGTAAAATTTCAGATAGATTCTACATGTAAAAAGACAAAATGAAGACAAGTTTTAAATTTTTCTTTCTTCATATATATATATATATATATAGAGAGAGAGAGAGAGAGAGGGAGAGAGAGAGAGGGAGAGGGAGAGAGTGAGAGAATAAACCCAGTAATCGGCATAGTGAAAGTGCCAAAAGCCAACTCTACCAAAGCTGAGCAATTAACTGTACCTGATGAACTTCACAGACCGCCTTTTGGGATCGACCCGAAAAATTTTCAGCATCCCCTCCTATCTGGGTGCATGTGAATGTATGCGCACCCTCGCGTGTGTGTGCGTGTGTATGAGATTTTGCTGGCATGCTTGGAGCAGTAAGCGTGAAATTTTAGACGATCGGAGACTGGCTTGTGTCCCCAGGGAAGTAACTTTTAAGATTTCTTCTGTTTTTTTTTTTTGTTTTGTTTTTGTGTTTTTGGAAGGCACGACGGAAACATTAATTATTTTTCCTCATGTTAATTTTAAAGCGGCTTAATTAGACTTGGAGTCATTTGAATTAGGCGCTTTTGACTCCACATCACATGCTACGCGCATGCTCGTCCCTAAGCACAAATCCATCATTCCACCCATGTGCACACTCACGCCCGTACATCCATAGACGCTCACCCATCCCTGCCCGGCCGCCTATGAACCTGATGAGTACACACACACACGCATATACGGTCGATGTAAAATTTTCAAGAAAGGATGGAACATCAATTGTAAGAGAATGGAATGAATTGTT
>OZ010613.1:67920927-67930927 GCA_963932145.1 Acanthosepion lycidas | reverse complement strand
TCAGATTTTTGATAATTCTAGATAACATATTCTCTCTTAGAAGCTGTAATTAAGATATGCTAAGTATAGTTGCAGTATAAACAACAGGTGGCCTCTGTGGGTGTTGAACAAACGCAAATGTTCCCGAGCGAGAGTCTGCTCTAGGGATTGACTTAGTAGACGGGTATCCTCGAATACGAGTGGCCAGCTATTTTATCTATCTATCTATCTATCTGTCTGTTCAATAAATTTAGCAATATAGATAGAATTAATATATAACCCCATAAATTAAGCCCTACTTACATTTATCCCCCACACAAGACGGACTTTTACACACACTCATACAAATACATACACATATACACATCACACACGCTCCCAAAGAACTAAAAGATAACATACACTAAATACAAACACACACCATTTTCAGTAAGTAACAAACAGTCAAAATGACAAAGGAGGGTATTCTTAAAGTCTGGAATCTCCCAACTTCTATCTTAAAAACAACTTGAAAGAGGGCAACACATGCAAAATTAACGATAAAAAGAAATGAAAACTACAGGTAAAGGTTACTTTCTTCAGAAACCGTCATTCACTCCTGTTGTTCACTGCTACTAACAAGAAGGGATTTTTTCTCTCCTGATGATGGCCATACCGGTCGAAAATAGTCGAGGGATAATATTAATATACAGCCCAGAGTGTCTGAAAATTTTAATTTTTAATTTTTAATTGTTTCTTATTGTTCAAAACACACACACACACACACACACACACACACATATATATATATATATATATATATATATATATATATATATATATATATATATATATATATATATATATATATCAGTGAACACCCAACAGTGACAAACTGTTTCATCCTTAAACACAATCTTCAAGCCATTTGTCTGGTGCTTCGGCTCGATTTTTTTTATGTGCTGGTCAGTGATGCATTTTGGGTAGGTTTATTGTATTATTATTCGTAGCTTTTTAATTTGTTTATTATTTAATTAATTTGTTTACTTTTTATTGATTTGGATTAATTTATTATACTTATTTATTTTATTTTATTTTTTGTACGTTTCAGTTTTCGTTATTCGATGTCTGATTTTGAGATGCAGTCTACTCATTTATTTAGTAATTTGTTTTGGTCTGGGAAGGTAATTATTGCAATGTTCTCCTCTAGACAGAATTTACAGTCTTTGATTTATTGTTGTAGTCTGGTGCTGTTTTCCAAAAAGGACACTTATACCTAACATCAGGTAGAGGCAGTTGAAATATTTGAGGTATAGTATGACGGCAAAGGCCTTAGGGAAATTTGATGCTCACAGGACAGATTGAAGGTAAAAGGACCAGAGAAAAACAACGTCCAACCTACGTGGCGAGTTTAAACGAATTGGTTGCCGAGTAGGGTTTGGGTAAGATAAATACTATTAAGAGATACCAGGGACAGGAGGGGACATGCCTTCGAAGAATCGAAGTGAGTTCTGCTGATAATGTTAAAGGAATCATTGATAAACGCCATAGCACACACCGGATTATTTATTGAGC
Source organism: Acanthosepion lycidas (assembly GCA_963932145.1). Classification (NCBI taxonomy): domain Eukaryota; kingdom Metazoa; phylum Mollusca; class Cephalopoda; order Sepiida; family Sepiidae; genus Acanthosepion; species Acanthosepion lycidas. The sequence continues at coordinate 67,929,394 of OZ010613.1, read as the reverse complement.
CTTCAACAAGCGTTAAACATGAAGTATTAACCAGATTAGGCAGATTATCGCATCTCCGATGACGGATCTTAGCTGGCGCGTGTTGATCTATTCAAAAATTGAAAACATCATTACATACATATATCAACACAGATTGTAACGAAAACACTAGTCGTGAATTAACAAAAAAATAGCAAGATTAAACACTTTGAGATATTTGCTAAACGAATCTAATGCTGACTTCACCCATCCTCGGAAGTTGCTCTTTTTCTGATGTTGAAATGTTATGATAAATTTTGTCTTCAGTAAAAGAGGAAATTCAATAGGCAAAAAACTAAGATGAGGCATTCACTGAAATGGTGGAGAAAATCTTTCGGATTCCTTTAATTACGAAATTATTATCCGCGTAATATGGTAAATTAGGACAACTATTACAGTTACAAAAACGTTAAAGTCTTTTCATTTTTATACATTTTGAAATTTATAATTTTGTTGAACTGTTTTCTGCCATCACTCGGTATCAGGTGAACTTCGCCCGGGATAACTGGCCTCGGTAACTGCCCTACCCGCCGAGGACAACTGTACCGCATATCATTGCCCCTACCCCACTTAAAAGAAAATTAAGAGGAAACAAAACTTGGGATGAGGTTGGATAAATACTAATAAAAATTACAAGTCGTTATTTTCATGTTTTGTCTTTTATTCAATAAGAAAAATTATTCAATAATAAGATTTATATTTTTATATCACCATAATTATATGTTATGTGACCTTACCCATAATAACATAATGGACTATTTCATACGGAATATTAGGTTGGTGCAAAAATAATGACGTAATAATGTCGTTTTTTCAGGTTAAAAAATATGTCAAGAAAACGACATTATTACGTCATTATTATAAATACTGCGCCTCAAGAGGAAGCAGAGAGTTCCGTCTGAAATCTGGAGTTCCGTCTGAAGTCTAGAGTTCAGTCCGAAGTCGGGCGACCGGCTGATCGGCTGATCGGTTGAACTCTCTGCCTTCGGGCGGGGAGGAACCGGAAGGAGGCTACACCGAAGGGCGGAGTCTCTTTCGGGGTGGTAGACCGACCCTGAACCCGTTTATACGGGTTCAAAGGGCATATTTTGCGCCCTAGCCCACGGGCTCGGAAACCCCACGTTAAATCGGCCTTGTGCCACATGCTGCCCTCGTGGGGGTGGGGGGTGACTAAATACCGTTCCGTCTGAAATCTGGAGTTCCGTCTGAAGTCTGGAGTGAAGTCCGTCAGGAGTCTGTCAGTCGAGTCAGAGGCAGTCCGAAACAGAGTCGCGTTCAGACAATTACTACTAAACCTGATTGTTCGTACTAACACTTTCTACTTCTCTGTATATATTCCTGTTTGTAATATATCTGTGTTATTCCATATCCGTATTCGAGTTCTTCTTTATTGGTTCTACCTTGGACTATCACCCGTGGTACAAGGAACCGGACCATAACACTAACGCTTTCTACTTCTCTGTATATATTCCTGTTTGTAATATATCTGTGTTATTCCATATCCGTATTCGAGTTCTTCTTTATTGGTTCTACCTTAGACTATCACCCGTGGTACAAGGAACCGGACCATAACACTAACACTTTCTACTTCTCTGTATATATAAAGGAATTTATAATTTTATGGCTTTCATAAATTTATCATTGTTACCGAAGTGAAAGTCTTATAATTCTTTTGTCATCTATCAGGCAATTTAATTCTTTGCAGAAGACTTTGGGCATATTCGATCATTTACAGTACATATATATTGTTTGCCAGTTCAGTCGACAAAAAAAAAATAAAAACAACATCTATATAATAAATGCGAATGTCAGTTTGTCACTGTGTCACACTTTTTCAATTAAAGGGACACAACTCTTTAACTTTCAATAGCTCATCCTCGGTATAATAAATGCCAATGTAAGTATGTCAGACTTTTTAATTAAAGGCTCAAAACTCTAACTTTCAATAGTTCATATTCTAAAAAGAAGATGGGCTATATAATAAATGCGAATTTCAGTGTGTCACACTTTTTCAATTAAAGGGACAGAACTCCCTAACTTTCAATAGAAAATCTTCGTCTTGTATATAATAAACGCAAATATTAGTTTGTCACTGCGTCACACTTTTTCAACTCTACTCCTAGAAACCGTATCATACCATTTTGAAATCAGACCGACACCGTGAGCAAATTGAAATCATTCCGGGCCGGATCCAGATCTGCAATCCTGAAATTTTGTATTCCCAAGTTTTCATTACGGTGATTGTTTTCAGATTCTGCCATTTTGATTTCAGTCAGACACTCACCGCCGTAATATATTTTCCTTTATTTTTTATATAAATACTTCCATGGTAATTATTTTGATGAAATCTCCTTTATACCTAGACTCTATGAATCTAATCAGAGTACTAGATTGGCGCCATAATCTCATCATTTTACAGTTGAAATGGCTAGATGTAACCGTAAGTTATATGCTAATAGTTTCTTCTCTCGCACTTCTCGCTTGTGGAACTCTCTTTTCTGGCTTCTTGCTTTTCGGTCAACTTTAATCTTCAAAAATTTAAACGCAATGTCAATCGTTATCTTCTGTCTTCTTAATTTCTGTTACTTTATTGTTTTCGCTTTTTAATATATATATATATATATATATATATATATATATATATATATATATATTGTTTGGTTTCGTCTGATCAACGACACAATTGTTAGTGTATTATACGTTATTTCATGCAACTAGAAATGGTTAAATTTAGCTAATGCATTTGATTTACTAAGATCTGACGCAAAGCTAACAGCTAGGCGTTATTAATATGGAAGCCATCATCTTATGAGGTTAGAGAATGGAAGATATATAACGATTAATATATCGCCTTCCGCTTGGTTTTGAACTCCGATCGTAAGACAAGCAGCGCCGGCGGGAATCAAAACCGAGTTTTTCTGGCCGTATACTGACATTCTTGATCTCAAACAAAAGGCGGCTGATTGATTCGATAAACCCGATCAAATAATTATCGCAATCTATAAGTTCAATTCCCTAGGGGTTACATGTCTAATCCCTTGAGGATTATAGATTAATGGCTACGGACGCTTATTAACGGAGAAGAGCTACTGGACCGAAACGATTATCGAGAGGAAGGAGTTCAGTGCATATTACGGAAGGCTGGGGTCAAGGATCGGATGACAGACATAAGCGTGCGCGCGCTTTCAGACGCAAACACTCACAAAAACACTCACACATTCACACACACACACACTCGTACATACACTCACACACACACTCACACACACATATATGATTCAAGATGATATTTGACCAGGATCAGCGGTCAGATGATGCACATATAGATATGAGTCTATCTATCTATCTATCTATCTATCTATCCCAGTCTCCTCATTATCTATCTATCTATCTATCTATCTATACGTTACATTGTATCTAAATTCTGTTACAAATAGACCTATGTATCCAATGAATTCTGAATCTATGTTTTATGACATCTTACTTTAAATAGACTATTTTGATTGGTTGAACCAATTATCAACATATCTTGTCTCGCTTCTTTATATTTCTATATCATCCTTATATTTATCTTTCTCTCTTATTTTTCTTATATATTGTGTCTTTCTTTCTTTCTCGCTCACGTTATTTTCTTTCTTCTATTTTTCTTTATGTCTTTCTTTTATCTTTTTTCGACTATATCTTGCGTCTTTCTTTTTCCTTTTCAGAAAAGACTATATCTTATGTCTTTCTTTCTTGCTTTTCTTATATTCTTTTATCATTATTCAAGGTAGAAAGAGATTGTAGGTAAATATTAAAATTGTAATAATCCTCATTTACCATCGCCTGATGAGATGCGATGATATGCTTTGAAACATGTGTGCATTTATGTAGCGCTTTTGCATATGTTCTAATGTAATATCCTATGATAAAGAATTATCGGTCTACTATTGTATTGAGCCCTATTTCTAAATTAATGTTGTGAACTTTTGAATTTATATTTGATTCGTTCTCATTTATCATTTGGTTTTATATATATATATATATATATATATATTTATATACATGTATATATATGTATATATATATATATATATATATATATATATATATTAATGAATGTTTCGTTAAATAATATATAACTTTTGTTTTAGAATGGTTATGCGGACATTGCGACAATGATAGTTTGTTTTGTTTGCATGGAAGATTGCTAAGCAACGATAAATCGTGCATATGAAACGCAGGAAGCAAATATTAACAATGCAAACAAAACAAACTATCATTGTTGCAATATCCGCAGAGCCAATCTAAAAAAATGACCTTCTTTGTTATTTAATTTATTATTTAATATATTGTAATGTTCTTGTAATCTCTGATGATGGCTCATGTAAACCGAAAGCTTAAACATGATTAACAATAAAACATGTATCGACATGGCGATTTTCTTTCCTGTTTCAGTGATAATGCTAAAAAACATTATGAAAGGAATTTATTTAAAGTAGACAAAACTTCTCTATATTATTTAACGAAACGTGCATTAATGGAAAAATGCTGCCTAAATACACACACACACACAATATATATATATATATATATATATATATATATATATATATTTCGATTCAAATCTAATCTTTCGTGCTCCGTTATTACCTGGATGGATTAAAAAAAACAAAAAAACAAACAAATCAATTTCCATGCCTGATGATGTCTGTATGAACAGATGAAAGTAGTTACAAAAAAAGATCTTATACAAGTTGAATTTATTAAAAACAGGGATGACAACATTCATCTAGAGGTTCGTGGGTTAATGTAATTTTAATAAATTTGTTTGCGCAGATATATTCTTGCCATTTCTATCATAAACTTCACTAATCTGTTTTTTGTATGAATGATTCATGTAATATATATATATATATATATATATATATATATATATATATATATATATATATATGTTGAAATATATACATAAAAGGTTAATGCTCAGAGTTGAATCAGGCCAGGAAACATTAATATTAAAAAGTGCTCAATACACGTGTGGAAAATAAAATAAAAGTAAAAATAACATGTAGAAGATTTTAACCAAAGTATCGGATGCAAATGACCTCCTGATTTTTTAAGTGTATTCAAACATGTATTTTTAAATATAACAGAAAACGAATGTCTATTATATTTGATCATGAGCCACCCTCAGCTTCGTATGGTTGCTTTAATTTTGGGAGAAAATAAAGACAAAAATTGTCTAATATTTGGATATTTTTTATTATGCTCTTCCTTGATCTAAGCTTTCGGCTCACATAATCCATCTTCAGAGTGATCATATAGACATTTAAAAAGAAGATATTCACTATCGAAGATAATATTGTGTTACGTTGACACAGAATATTGCTATGCGACGATAACGGTCACAGAATAGCAGACGCAGGTCGTAAATACATGTTGCGGTTCTATGACGTCAAACCACGTGAGAGATTGAAATATTAACAAGATGCATTGTAATGTGTTCTGACTAGTTAGAAATGTAATTCTGTTGAACGATCTGCTGCTTCAATACAATATATATATATATATATATATATATATATATATATATATATATATATGAGTAACGAAAATGTTGGTAATGCGTATGGATAATTCCAAGAAGGATGAAATCCTGAGAGCTCAATGTTAATTCAGAGCGAATAATTTAATTTAAAGAAAAAAACCCAGAAAAAACAGACCACTTTAAGGCTCCATTGTAATAATTTATCTCACCAGAGAATTTTATCCTTCTCTGGATCCTCAGACTTCACTTTCAAAAGGTGAAACGAAAAATGAAAGTAAAATTTACACTTTTGACGGGCAGTATTAAGCTTATATAAGTTGACATAGACAGTGGTGAAGGATGGTATGAGAGACATGGTCGAGTTTAGAGACGGAAGGGAGAGTTTTAAAATTTATTTTTATATTTCTTTTTATAATACTTAATATTGAGGAAGGATGGGGTAAGGATCAGACATTGGCCTATTTAATTGATCAACTCAACGGAAATGATATGGGAAAAGGAAAAAGAGAAAAAAAAGAGAAAGATTAAAGAGATGTACATAGGGTTTTTGAATATATATATTTATATCGTAATTAAGTGAGTCTAGAGGAAACCTCAACAGGATGCAGAAAGCATATATTTGGGACTCATCAGCAGTGCGCATCAACTACCGAGAATTGAAACCCGGAGAGTTACGATATCGGGTAGACGTCATACCAACTGTACCAACGGGCCTCGGTGACGAAGAGGTAACGAATACTCGATATAGTTGTGAGAAATATGACAACAAAGATAAGGACAATAGTCCGAATAATGTCAATAGTGTACATAATACCTCATCTCAGAAATATAGACAGATACTGAAGGATCGAAACGTTGTAATAAATATAGCGACAAAGCTGAGGACACTAGTCCGGATAATAAAAATAGTGTAAATAATACCTCATCTCAGAAATATTGACAGATACTGAAGGGCCGATAAATATGGCAGCAAAGATGAGGACAATCGTCCGAATAATGTAAATAGTTTACATAATACCTCATCTCAGAAATATAGAATTAAATATAAAATTCATATGTCTGAAAAGCGAAAGTGAAAGTAAGCGATCGGACCGAATGTGTTGCGTATGTACGACAGTTTTCGTACAGCCTCCCTGATACAATAGTAACCCGTTACAATACAGTCGAGATATCTCCGTGTCTTCTAAAATTTCTATTAAAACACTCGTGCATAAGTGCTTCTTCCTCATCTGCACTCACTGCTTCTCCAGTCACATGTACATTATGCAATTGAAACTGTAGGTTGAACGTCTAAAATAAACTTCATGCCTTTTTCTGGACAGATTAAAGGCTCACTGGTATCTTTTTTTTTTAATTTGGTCATCGATCCAAACGTGAAGTAATTTCTCCATTTCATGGATAGGCTCGGTACTTTGCTTCATAATAACGGTAGGAATGGAAGCCGAACCTTTCATGTCTTCACGGATCCTTTCTTTATCCTTAAGAATCGTCGACACAGTTTAATGGGATAAGTTCATCTCACGTGTGATCACACAAACTTTGTTTCCTCCTTTATACTTTTTAATAAGCATCATTTTGGTGTTCAGATCAATTGCCTTTGTTTCCTTCTTGACAGGCTTAGGAGTAAGCAGAGATAATTTCCTCTTGCAAGACACCGTGGAGTGTTTTGATAGAAAGTTTAGAAGACATAGATATAACTCGACTCTACTGTAACGGGTTGCTACTATATCTGGGTAGCTGTACGAAAACTGCCGTAAATACGTAACACACTCTGTGCGCATGCTTACTTTCACTTTCGCTTTTCAGACGTACGAGTTTTAACCACGCATTTTATCATCGTCGTAAAGTCGAAGCATCGTAAATTGCATATGTCGTAAGTCGACGACTACCTGTACTAAATTTATTCAGATATCTCAAAATGTATTAATTTAGAGATATCTGAATAAATTTAGTATCATGTAGTCTTTCTAATAGGTGTAGGTAGTCTTTCCTACCGCCCGGTCAACACTCCTCCGCCTTCTATTGGACATGAGTAGAGGCTTACGCCTTGTTTCTTGTTTAGGAAGGGGTTCCCGGTACTTTTTCTCTCCTCAGCCTCTGTATAAGTGCAGCTCTGTTTCTCCCGTGATGTGTGCAGTCTGTGGCATCACCTCTTCATTCTGAGGGTACACGGTTGACAGTTCTCTGGTTGCTGTTTCCGACTGATAGTTAGGAGCCCTAACTCTTGCGTAGCGTCTTGAGCGGCCGCTCTGATCAACAGTTGTATAATACCGGGGTGTTTGTAGTGCCATGTCGCGCATGGAAAGGTGTCCCTGCAGTCACCTCCGGTGGGCAACCCTGAGGCCACATTATGATGCAGGTTGTGCCAACTGCTCTCTGCCCACGTCACGGTTGAAACTGTCTGTTTCTTTTACTTCGGGCCTTCTCAACTTCCAACCAAAATTCAACATGACTTACAAAAACCGAAAAATTAATCCTAAACCAGCCACTCAAAAATCACCTAAACCCCTCAACATTTCGTTCTCCAACATCCGTGGCATAAGAACAAACTTCTGCAGTATGGAATCTTTCCTCACTGCAAACTGCCCGGATATACTGGCTCTCTGTGAGACCAACCTTGTCTCGTCTATCCCCTCCTCTGATATCTCGATCCCAGGCTACCTTCGTCTGCTCAGAAAAGACTCTCTAACCCACATGCATGGCCTTGGTATCTACGTCAAGGAACATCTCCCTCTGGCCAGAGAGTTCTCTCTCGAATCGCCAGACCAGTCGTACATGTGTCTCCGACTATCTCTCCTCAATGCGGTAAGCTATCTCTTCTTCCTTTACCGCTCTCCATCCTCTCAAGACTGTGCGATACTTGATAGCATTTCTGAGAGCATAGACAAGGCTCTCTCCCTCCACCCGTTTGCTCACATA
>OZ010613.1:67875927-67915927 GCA_963932145.1 Acanthosepion lycidas | reverse complement strand
ACAGGACATGAGATTTGATTATAGTGGTGAATGAAGGGCACACTTTTTGAAGGGCCGAATACAGATGTGACACTATTTACGTCGCTAGAAAGAAAGAAGAAAAAAAGAAAGGCGAGAATTAAATTTAGGTGATAAGAAGCCATCACGAAAAGGACACTAAGCGATGTTATTCTGTTTGCCAAAGAAAGATGCTAAAAGTTTTATTCTAATTGGCGAAAAGAGTAAGGTCGCGGATGTTTCGGATTTAATCTGATTTATGTTACGGGGCGGCGAATAAGATATATCCAATCTGCTATGGCGATGGTAAACATTTCAAGTTGGACAAGCGACCTCCCGCAGAATTCTAAAGAGATAAAAATTAAATAGGTCATCCGCTGACCGAAAAACAAAAATGTCCGCTGACCACCATGAAGGAAAGATTAAGCCTTTGTCTATATGCAGAATATCATTGAAAGGAGCATCTGTTTATTGTCAGGGCTGGCTATGATAGCAAAACTATTTTATCGGAACAGTTAATTAGCGACAGAATGCAAATACTTCCAATTGACCACCCACTTGTTTGGCGAAGTGATAAAGTCCAAGTGACATTTGGCTAAGATAAAAGTCCAAATGTTTGTTGCCGGGCAGAAGGAAAGAAAGAGAAAGAAAAGAAAAAGAAAAAAAAAGAAAAAGAAAAAGGAAGATAATTTTTTTTCTTTGTGCAAGATTTTTTAAACCGAGGCTAGTCTGGCCACACCCACGCCGCTGAGCGCCCATTGGCTGGATGGTGGCATGAGCGTTAGGCAGAGGTAATCATGTGAAGAAGGACGGGAGGCCTGTTGCGCCCCCTGAAGGGATAGGTGTGAGATGCCACTGTGAGGGAGAGGGGAAACTCGTTGACACCCTCTGAGGATATGGTGAGATACCAATATGAGAACAGAAGAAGGTGGGAAGACGAAAGACTTCCAAAATTGGAAAATAATAAATTTTCCTGACCGAAAACAAAGAAGTGGATTGTGGATTTAGAATTATCAAGGAACCTCAAACCCCGACAAGCCAACCCCGGTTTTGGTCGGCGTTCATATAAGCAGAGTCGCAGCGAGTGAAAAGCATTTCGAGTTCGAGTTCCAGTTAAGTTCGCAGTGAAGTTCGCAGCTGAGTTGAATTGAGTTGGGCCCGCCTCGCAAAAAGTTGACTGAAAGATTCCAGTCATCACGACCTCAACTTCTAGCCAAGAACAATTTATTTTTGAAGAACGACTTAGACTCATCCCACCAAAAGAAGTTTTACGAATATCGCCTGAAAATACACCAAGAACCAGTTTCTTAAAGAACAAACAATTTAAGATGTTAAGACTCGCCTAACAAACACAAAGTGTCACGAATCCATATAAGCAGGTTGGTAGAAAGACGCAGTCCTGTATTCAACAACCAGATATAAAATATTGTTATCCTTTTTTAACACATTTGAACTTTTCGAGTTGTTACCTTATTTTCTTTTACATATACTTGTGCGGTGTTGCACTTGATCGAACTCGGCTTGCATTACGGCCCGGCGAATGATTGATTTCGTCTACCTAAGATCAAATCACAACGTGGGTAGGTTAGACTGGAAATCAAAACAGTTACTTCGTAACCAGACGTTGGTGGCGAGCTGGGAACGACAAGGCTGATACCGAATCTAACCAGATTTCCATCCGAATCACTAAGAGGTTAGAACGTCACATTTGGTGCCGCGACCAATACCAAGCCAGTTGGTCGTCACAGGACAGGATAGCACGACGGACGCGGCCAGGCAGACGTCACATTTGGCGCAGCGTCACCCGTCGGACGTCACACAGAGACCTGGCTCACTAAGTGCCACAAAGTCCCAAACGACCCTCTGCAGGTTTTGAATTCATAGTTGTCCTTCGCCTAGACCAGTTGCCATCCAAGGCTATAGAACCCAGTCTGTCCTGCTATTTTACCCATAGCTGGAGGCAGAAGAAGAGGATTCACACCTTTCTCAAGGTTATTAGCACGTAAGTAAATGTAATGGATTCGACTGGAATTCGAATACTGCGATTCCTCAATCCAAGCCGCTATCCATTACTCCACCGTATACATATGTGTGTGTGTGTATGTGTGTGTGTGTGTGCGTGTGTATATATATATATATATATATATATATATATATATATATATATATATATATATATATATAGTAGATAGATCACGTGAAACTATATATATATATATATATATATATATATATAGTTTGACGTGAACTATCTACGAAATTTATCTATCTATCTGTATCTCTCTCTCTCTCTCTCTCTCTCTCTCTCTCTATATATATATATATATATATATATATATATATATATATATATGGCGTGCTTTAACCTCTCGGCCACGTAAAACCTCTTGATAGAACAAAGTATATATTTCGAGGAGTATCGGGTAGTATGTGTTCAAAAGCACTGTTCTTGCATCTATCTATGCAATTATTATATTTTTAAATTCTGACAGTATTTATTACTGTCAGCGTTATATTTACTGTATATGGGTATTTGAGTAGACATCTAACATATATATATATATATATAGGTTCCTCCATCTGGTGACGTAAAAAGTAGCATATCACGATTAAAAAAGGCTCATAAATCAACAGAAACAAAGTTTTGTCTCAATATGTTGTTATTAGGTTGGTGCAAAAATAATGACGTAATAATGTCGTTTTTTGACGTTAAAAAAATACGTCATTATTACGTCATTATTTTTGCACCAACCTAATATTAATTGAATGCTAAAGCATTAAATTTATTACTTACAGTAAGTTACATATGCTGGTGTCTTTCAGACAGAAATGATATAAATTGGAATGTCAAATATATGCTTGATTTTTGTTTAATTTTCTTAAAAGCGGCCATTTTCTTAAATTTCTTAAATTTTAAGAAATTTGTAAACAAATTTTGATTTTAAATTTCTTCCGAAAATAAATTTATATATTTTTGACACATTATTTGAGTAAAATAGGAAAATTTAAAGTTAAATTAATCTGATATGAAACAAACAGTACTTACTTATAGCATAAAAAATTGTATCCAAACATTTCTTAACGATGTGTCTGAATTTATCAAAGAAATCGATTGTGACGAGGTGAGGACAGATTACTATAGATGATCAAAATTGACAATTTTTGCAAAGTAAGCGAACGCGGTTTTTCGTTTTTACTTTACTTGTACTTTTTAAATATTAACATTTTTATTCAGCAATTATGTAATATCTATTTTTTATTTCATACTTTCTTAATTAGATAATAGTTTAAAGTTTTTTTTATTAATTAGATAATTGTTTAAATTTTTTTAAGGATTATGTCATGTATACATTTCCATGCGTAGAAATTATGAACGTTTTTTTCAATAATTTTTTTTAAAAATTATTTTAAAAATATTTGGGGTCAAAGGACTGTTATGTGCTTTTGAAATTTCGATTCGTAAATTTACTTTTTCATTAACGTTATCATTGCATTACATGCTTAAAAGCAATAAAGAATTTTAAATGATTTTTGAAGTATTAAGAGGTTAATGAAAAAATATTAAAAATGGGAAAAAAATTGTAAAAAATACATTATTCAATAAATGTCCTTAGTATAACGTATTTACAAAAACAGGTGAAAGCTTTTCTAATTAATTAATGTCATATATTTTTACATTTTTTTTTAATAATTCAGAGCAGATTTTCTATGATATGGGTTACTGGTTACAAAAAAAAACTGCTGATTTACTTTCTACAAAGAGTCCTGTTTATAACTAATAAAACAAATACCGCGCTTGAAGATTAATTTCTCCAAATTTCATGAAAATATGTAAGTGGGTGGAAACATGTTAAAAAAAATCTCTTTTTAACAAGATTTTCAAAAAAAAAAAAATTCAAAAATAATTTCATTCATTTGTGAATAAGTCCTGAAAGTTTCATTAAAACCCGACAATTATTTGATTTTTGCAAGAATTTCCTAAATTAACGTGTGTTTTCCTCGGAAAAAGCGCAAAATAAAACAAACCTTTTTTTAGTCTTTTCGCGCTGTCGCAAAAAAACAAAATTTTTAACCAAAATTTTCTACGTGCTAGGAAGGAGTAAAAAATTTCAAAAAATACTTAAAAAATAATTTAGACTTTCCTCTTCATAACAACATCAACATATTGATACAAACTTTGTTTTCGTTGATTTATGGACCTATATATATATATATATATATATATATATATATATATATCACAAATACTTGTGAAACAAAATGCTTAATTAATAAAAAACAAAATAATTAGATAAAACTTGAAGGAGGAATCACTCTATTACTTGTAATAATTACCATCGGAGAAACCTCAAGGAATTTAAATAAATGATTATATGAACACAAAAGGGATATTTTACACAACAACGCATTAAATGCATTAGTTGATCACCGTAACGAGAAATTTCGATTTCAAATATGCTACTCTAATTAAAAAAGAAAACAATTTACTAAGACAAAAATGTCTAGGAAGTGCTTTAATCTCTAAACCATCCAAATTTTACGTCCAGCTTTTACAATATTTATATATATATATATATATATATATATATATATATATATATATATATATATATATGTATATATATATGTCTTTGTGTATGTGTGTATGTATGCGTGTGTGTGTGTTAATTATAATTTTCTTGGATGTGAAAAAGTGATTTTTCTGGACTTAATGAGGGTAGAAATTGCACCAATATATGCTAATTCCGACCACTTTCGGCTAATGTATTTTTAAGGATTTTTGATATATTAATATAATAAATTATATATTATGAACAGTTTAAAAGTTGGTAAAAATTAGTCATAGTCTCAATATCTAAATATGGCCAATACATTGTGACCGTGTTCATAACTGATGTTATTGATGGTTGGTTTTTTATCATAAGAGCTTCCATTATTTTTAGACATTTTTACAGTTTGACGTGACCTATCTATCTATCTATCTATCTATCTATCTATCTATCTATCTATCTATCTATCTATCTATCTATCTATGTTCTATCTATGTTCCTCTTTCTATGTATCTCATTTCGTTTATATCTAGTGATCATATCTATTTATTTATCTATCTATGATATATATATATATATATATATATATATATATATATATATATATATATATATATATATATATATACAGGTACTTCCTAACATTCGCTATACTTAAGGTTTAAAATGAATTTATACAAATGAAAAATATTTAATGAACCTATATTCTAGTTTTAATTTCAAGCTAATAGATTAAATTTAATATTTCAAAAAAGCAAAATACTTTGCTGTAATTCAAAGCCAATTTAAATTGACTGGAAGGATTTTTAAATCGCTAGAAATCGCTGATTTTACCCAACTCTCAGCACAGTTTAATTCTCTTTATTAAATTATCTTTCAAAAACAAAACATATTTTTCTGAAACTATATTTGAGTAATATTAGCTGATTTATTAAATCTCATTTAAAACAAATATTGCTTAAGTTTAAAATAAAATATGCTTGTCTGAAACTTTATTTGAGGAATATTAGCTAATTTAAAGTAAAATTAATGTGATTTGAAACAAATATTACTTATTTTAAGTATAAAATATCGCAGAAATGCATTTTTAACACGGTGATAGCTGTTTATTTTAGGTTTTGTGTTCAATGACAGACGGAAGTTTAATGTTTTTCGGCGATGGATATATATATATATATATATATATATATATATATATATATATATATATATATATATATATATATATATAATTTATTTGAGGAATATAACGTGAACGCCTGTTTTATATATTTTTTAATCACCAAATAATCTAAAAAATCTAAAGTTTTATTGAATTTTAGGGACTCTGGCTTTAAATGTTTTGTAGTTATCACTCTTATTTTCTGATAATGTGTATGAACATCCGTATTCATTAAAAATCGACTCGTTTATGCAGACAAAATATTCAAAATTATTTTTAAAATATTAGTGTTAGATAAATTGTACTAAGCTTTTCCATTTGTGACTAGTAAAATTTTGCTTCGTAACAATATCACGTAATCTGCACAAAGTTATGTAAACATTAAAAATATTTTTTCTTAAGATATGTTTATAATATATCTTATTCATAAAAGCAATTAAAACTTTCTCTAATTAAATAATGTCTTGGTTTTATTGCATTCATTTTTTTCCGATTCAGAGTCCTTTTTTACAAAAAGAAATTAATTATTTAAATTCTCTAAAGGTTTCTTCTTTTACCTTATATAAAAAAATTAAGTTAATCAAAATCTGATTTTTCAAAATCTCATAAAATTAAATAGGTGTTGGGGTGGGGGTAACAGATGCAAAAATAAAAAAAAGATACTTAAAAAAATTTACTTTACTATTAAGTTGGTGCAAAAATAATGTCGTTTTCTCAAATGTGAGAAAACGACATTATTTTTGCGCCAACCTAATACGAGTTTCTAAAAATTTTTTTAAAATAATTTCATTAATTTGTGCATAAGTCCTGAAAGTTTCATTAAAATCCGGCAATTATTTGATTTTTCCAAATAAAGTGTTGCCCTCCCACCAAATTGGTATAATTTAAAATGTGATATCTGATATAAAATATTGTCTGTCAAGCATTTTGAAAAAGTAAAAGAAAATTCAAAGGACATTTTGAATCAAAAATGAAACCGACTGATTTTTTTTCTTTTAATTTTTTGTTTCAGTGTTTACAGACACGAGATTCTGAAAGCTTTTAGTTACTTTTATTCTCTATAAAGTACAGGGAGTCCCCCCACACCCACTTGGTATAATTTAAAATGTGAATATCTGAGTAATTACATGTCACAGGCAAACAAAATTAAATAGGCTTTTATATATATTATTTACATTTAGTTTTTTTTAAAACTGAGGTAGGTGTTTTATGAAGTGTTGATATCTTTATCAATAGAATAATATTTGGGAATTTTTTCTAAGGTGGACATAACTGTTACAATTACTTGACAAATAACATGAATACCTTTTTTATGTATTTTTTTTTTTTTAAACTACCCAGTAATCTTAAAAATTTAAAACATTCTAAGTAAATTAATATTTTATTGAATTTTTGGTACTTTGAATTTATAGTCTTACTTACAAAAATGCTTGTTGAAGAAATGTTAGAAAATTACCAATAAATGTTAACTTTACTATAGTTACCACTTTTATTTTCTGATGATGTCCTGTATGGACATCTGTATTCAGAAAAATATGGAATTTTAAGATTTAAAGGTTTATAAATTATTCTCATTGAAAAAGAAAAAAATGAAAATTCTTGTAAAAATCCATTATTCATCAAAAACATTTTTTCTTCAAGACAATTCCCATAATAGATTTTATTCATAAAAGCAATTAAAAGCTTTTCTAATTAAATAAAGTCTTAGTTTTATTGCATTTTTATTCAAGGATTCCGACTAGTTTTGTGGTAACTGGGAATCCTAAAAAAAATTGATGGTTTAAATTCTCGAAGGAGTTCCACTTTTAACCAATATAAAGATTAAGTGGCAGAAAATTTAATTTTTTAAAATTTAATACAATTAATTAAGAAGTGGATAACAGATGTAAAAACAAATTTACCAAGATTTAAAAAAAAAAAACAACACTTTTCTAAAATAATTTCATTCATTTACATTATTTACATGCAGACAATTATCCTCATTCTTGTTGTTATTATCACAACGTTTCGGTCGTTGTACACTCCAGCCTTCATCAGGTAGTCGCCGTTCAGCTAATTTCGTACTGAATATTTTATTTCATCTACGGGGTTAAATTGTTTCTTTCCAACACCCGTGTCCAGAGATATTTCTTGTTCTTGTTTGGTAGGGCTCGGTTATTACTCTCCCCTCTTTCCACTGAGTCCGAGGACACACTACCCGGTGAGGTGTCTGAATTTGAACTCACAATTGCTACTAATGTCATGAAATTCATATTATTAACGCTTTAACTCACTCGGACATTGTCTCGTGGGACAATCCCGAGTTTAGAACACGCAGCTTTAAACATTTGTCAGCTGCTGATATTGATGATGTTGCTTGTCACGTTTGACGTATATTTTATACATAGCATAACATTTTTGCAGTCTGTTGCTAGAATTGTTCTATTTTATTATTAGTTATTGTTGCTTCATTTTCTTGTCATTTTTTTCTCTCGCATTCGGAAGGCAATGTTTTTAATGGATGCTTATGACTAAAGGATTTAATTGGGCGTAATTGTCTTTTTGAAAATATCTTTTTCATCTTTTTTCTCATTTGTTTCTTTATATCTATTTAATTATTCTTCGTTATAGTATCTCATTCTTTCTTTGTTTTCTTTTTTCTTTTTCGCCTTACCAATTTCATTCCTTATTTTTATGCTCATTCATTCACTCATTCATTCAATTAGTCTTTCGTTTATTTATTTCCCGTTCATTTCCTTATCTTCCTTTTCCCTTTCTTTCTTTCTTTCTTTCTTTCTTTCTTTCTTCTTTCTTTCTTTCTTTTTTCTTTTTTCTTTTTCGCCTTACCAATTTCATTCCTTATTTTTATGCTCATTCATTCACTCATTCATTCAATTAGTCTTTCGTTTATTTATTTCCCGTTCATTTCCTTATCTTCCTTTTCCCTTTCTTTCTTTCTTTCTTTCTTTCTTTCTTTTTTCTTTTTCGCCTTACCAATTTCATTCCTTATTTTCATGCTCATTCATTCACTCATTCATTCAATTAGTCTGTCGTTTATTTATTTCCCGTTCATTTCCTTATCTTCCTTTTCCCTTTCTTTCTTTCTTTCTTTCTTTCTTTCTTTCTTTTTTCTTTTTTCTTTTTCGCCTTACCAATTTCATTCCTTATTTTTATGCTCATTCATTCACTCATTCATTCAATTAGTCTTTCGTTTATTTATTTCCAGTTCATTTCCTTATCTTCCTTTTCCCTTTCTTTCTTTCTTTCTTTCTTTCTTTTTTCTTTTTCGCCTTACCAATTTCATTCCTTATTTTCATGCTCATTTATTCACTCATTCATTCAATTAGTCTTTCGTTTATTTATTTCCCGTTCATTTCCTTATCTTCCTTTTCCCTTTCTTTCTTTCTTTCTTTCTTTTTTCTTTTTCGCCTTACCAATTTCATTCCTTATTTTTATGCTCATTCATTCACTCATTCATTCAATTAGTCTTTCGTTTATTTATTTCCCGTTCATTTCCTTATCTTCCTTTTCCCTTTCTTTCTTTCTTTCTTTCTTTTTTCTTTTTTCTTTTTCGCCTTACCAATTTCATTCCTTATTTTTATGCTCATTCATTCACTCATTCATTCAATTAGTCTTTCGTTTATTTATTTCCCGTTAATTTCCTTATCTTCCTTTTCACTTTCTTTCTTTCTTTCTTTCTTTCTTTCTTTTTTCTTTTTCGCCTTACCAATTTCATTCCTTATTTTCATGCTCATTCATTCACTCATTCATTCAATTAGTCTGTCGTTTATTTATTTCCCGTTCATTTCCTTATCTTCCTTTTCCCTTTCTTTCTTTCTTTCTTTCTTTCTTTCTTTCTTTCTTTTTTCTTTTTTCTTTTTCGCCTTACCAATTTCATTCCTTATTTTTATGCTCATTCATTCACTCATTCATTCATTTAGTCTTTCGTTTATTTATTTCCCGTTCATTTCCTTATCTTTCTTTTCCCTTTCTTTCTTTCTTTCTTTCTTTCTTTTTTCTTTTTCGCCTTACCAATTTCATTCCTTATTTTCATGCTCATTCATTCACTCATTCATTCAATTAGTCTTTCGTTTATTTATTTCCCGTTCATTTCCTTATCTTTCTTTTCCCTTTCTTTCTTTCTTTCTTTCTTTCTTTCTTTCTTTTTTCTTTTTTCTTTTTCGCCTTACCAATTTCATTCCTTATTTTTATGCTCATTCATTCACTCATTCATTCAATTAGTCTTTCGTTTATTTATTTCCCGTTCATTTCCTTATCTTTCTTTTCCCTTTCTTTCTTTCTTTCTTTCTTTCTTTTTTCTTTCTTTATTTTTTTTCTTTCTTTCTTTCTTTCTCAAAATTTTTCTTTTTCCTTAATTTTTCTTTTTTAATCAAACATACTTTAATTAATTAATTAATTTTTTCTATTCTATTTTTCCCTTTTCTCTCATTTATTTATTTCTTCTTTCATTCACAGTTTCATTCATTCTGTCTTATTTTGAGGCTTTGTGATATGGTTGGAAATATTTTCTTAGTCACTTCTTTTCCTTTTAATCAAATTTCTTTGTTTTTGATTTCTTTATTTATCCTTCATTTATTTTTTATTCATTTCTTAATTTTCTTTTCTTAGAAAGAATAAACTATAGTCTATATTATATTATATTTTATTATATTATATTATATTATTATATTATATTATATTATATATGGCCTATGACTTGAATGAACGATTTCAACTCATTTACTAAATCCTACTGGGTGAGAACGGATCTTCTATTCGTAACTTTTATTACAGTCTATTGTTAGAATTGTTTTATTTTATTACTCTTGTTGCTAATCTCTTATTGTGCCAAATAAGATCTATGATAAGAACGAATCTTTTCTCAACATTTTTACAGTATATTTTTAGAATTGCTCTATTTTATTGTATAATGTTCATTGCTGGACCTCGTAACTTGATCAAAGTTATGTATGTCTTTGAAAAAAACATAGTATGTAGACAGTTAGGTACTATCCACGGTTTCAGGCATCCGCTGGTAGTCTTGGAATATATTCGTTACAGATAACGGAGAAATACTATAATGAATTTAGAAAATAATTTGAAATGTATGTCTAAACATAATTAGCAATCAATTTCAATAAATGGTTTTATTATTTGATCTGTCACTCTGTATATCATTTTTAGAGTGAATCTAAGTTTTGATCTGAATGAATAATAATTTCTGGCCATGATATAATAAACCGATTGTTGGTCTATATTTCATATATACAGCTTTTTGTTAGAAAGTAGGAAATATTTTATATTGTTAGAATTGTTCTATTTTATTCATTACTCATTGCTGTTGTTAACCTCTTATTGTGGCTAATTTCCAAATTAAACTTCAGCAGAGCTATGTAGGCACAGAAAAACACATACTACATATAGCTTTCTGTATTATCCGCGGTTTCTGGCATTTGATGGGCGAGGACGGGCATCTTTTCCGCGGCAAGGGTCGATTATTATAAAAAAAAAAGTTAAGAGATCAGTTTGCTTAACGGCGATGTATCTCTGAGTCAAATAATGGTGCCTCCAAATAAGATTGGAGCCTCACTGTCGTTTGTTATCTCGACTCCAAAGAAACGCTATTTACAACATTTGCTCGCCATATTAATCGGACACATAAATAACATTTTTGAACATTTAATTTGCTATTTGAAATTGATTTCTTTTCTCGATCTTTTTAAAGGGTTTTCACTTGTCTTTTTTTTTTTTTTTATCTACGTCGCCTTCCATTTTTTTCATTTGACAATTTATGTCTTTGACCTCTGATCATTGTTTCCTTTGTGTCTAGATGACTGTACATACGCATCGTAGAGGTTTTGTTTCTGTTTAGTGTGCTTCTACCAACACACAATTATGCTATGTAAAAAGAATCAAACCATATAAACATTTGTAATTATAAATGAGTTTCTTTCTTTATTCCTTCTTTTACTTCACTGAATGACCCATTCGTTCTTTCCTTTTTTCCTATCCACCATTGGATGATGTATTATTCCTTGCTTTCCTTTCTTACACTGAATAACCTGTTCGTTCTTTCCTTTCCACCATTGGATGACATTTCTTCTTTATCTCCTTCCTTACGCTAATTCACCCATTAATTCTTCTTTTTGCTCCATTGGATGACTTATTCCTTCATCTCTTCATTTCTTACACTGAATGATCCATTCGTTCTGTCCTTTCTTCTCATACAATAGATGAATTATTTCCTCTTACATTCCTTTCTTACATTCAATAACTTATTCATCCTTTCGTTTCCACCATTATATGACTTCTTCAATCTCTTTTCCTTTCTTACACTGAATGAACTATTTGTTCTTTCCTTCTTACCAATCCACCATTGAATTAATTATTCCCTTCCTTTCTTACACTGAATGACCTGTTCGTTCTTTTCTTTTCAACACTGGATGATTTATTCGTTCTTTCATTCCTTTTTTTACACTGAATGACCTATTCGTTCTTTCCTTCTTTTCTTTCTAACATTGGATGACTTATTCCTTCTTTCTTTCCTTTCTTTCACTGAATGACCTATTCATTCTTTCCTTTGCACCAGTGGATACCTTATTCCTACTTTAATTCCTTTCTTACACTGAATGATCTATTCTTTCTTTCTTTCTCTCCTTTCTACCATTGGATGACTTATTCCTTTCTTTCTTCGTTTCTTACACTGAATGATCTATTCTTTCTTTCCTTTCTACCATTGGATTACTTATTCCTTCTTTTCTTCCTTTCTTACACTGAATGATCTATTCTTTCTTACCTTCTCTCCTTTCTACAATTGGATTACTTATTCCTTCTTTTCTTCCTTTCTTACACTGAATGATCTATTCTTTCTTTCCTTCTCTCCTTTCTACCATTGGATGACTTATTCCTTCTTTTCTTCCTTTCTTACACTGAATGATCTATTCTTTCTTTCCTTCTCTCCTTTCTACCATTGGATGACTTATTCCTTCTTTTCTTCCTTTCTTACACTGAATGATCTATTCTTTCTTTCCTTCTCTCCTTTCTACCATTGGATGACTTATTCCTTCTTTTCTTCCTTTCTTACACTGAATGATCTATTCTTTCTTTCCTTCTCTCCTTTCTACCATTGGATGACTTATTCCTTCTTTTCTTCCTTTCTTACACTGAATGATCTATTCTTTCTTTCCTTCTCTCCTTTCTACCATTGGATGACTTATTCCTTCTTTCTTTCCTTCCTTACGCTGAATGGCCCAGTTGTTCTTTCCTTTGCATCACTTGATAAGTCTTATTTCTTCTTTCTTTCCTTTCTTATACTGAATGACCTATTCGTTTTTACCTTTTTCCCTTTCCACCATTGGATGACTCTTATAACTCTTCTACCAATAGATAACCTCTTGTCACAACTGTTAATGTCATTCCCAAATTGTTTGTCTTCTTTCGAAAACTGAATTTCTTTCTTTTATTTCCTTTCTTTCAAAATATAACCGATTCAGTTTTCCTTTTTCCTTTTCTTCAATGACTTTTTCTTTCCTTTCTCTAATCAGTTGACTAACCAATTTTCCCATTTCCTTATTTTTTTTGAGGGGGGGGGGCATTCCTTCTCTTTCCTTCTTTCCTCCTCTCATATTTTATTCCTTTTTCATTTTTTTTTTTAAATTTTCAACTGCGAAATATTCTCCCTTTTAAAATTCTCCCTTTTTCCGATTCAATATTCTCTCCGTTCCATTTTGTCTTCTTCTTCGGAAATTTCATTTCTTTCTTTATTATCATTTTCTCTTCAACATTTTCTCTTTTTATGTTTCTTTTCGATAAAAAAATATAAAATATCAATATTTTTTTTTATTCGCTTGATACATAACATTTCTTTTTAATTCTTTCCTTTTTCCCCTCCCCTACTCTCTCTTTCTCTCTCTCTCTCTCTCTGACCGATATTAAGCACTTTAACCGATAGAAATATAGTTTTATGTTATGTTATACTTATAGGTCAAAGTGCTAAATATTAGTCAGAGAGCGTATGTAAATATAAAAGTAGATATTGAGGTCAATACGCAGCGGCAACGGCCTGTTTCATGCTTAAACGCTGGTCAGTGGTGCATTATGGATATTTTTTTTTTCTAACGGTTATTGTGTGGGCGGTAACGGTTATGCTTTGAATTATTCTAGTGGCTATTGAGTGGAAGTAATTGTGGATCCGGATACAGTTTTGTGGCTGTTTGTTAAAGTGTTTTGTGTTAACTCTATCATTGATTGCTCTGTTATTTCTTCACTGGAAGAATTGATAGATAACCTTCGAATATGGGCTTTGCTTGATTATTGATGGCGGGTGGTTGGAAGATGTGTATATATAGCGTTGTTTGTTGTTAGGTATGGTTGATATGTACTGTTTCTCATATATATATATAGATAGATAGGTAGATAGTAGTAAACAAAAAAATCCAGAGTTAACTCATATGGGGTATAGACCTATTTCAACCGACGAAAGCTCCGATATACAGACTGAATTCGTATTTATTGGCTCTGTATAATAAATACATTGAGCTCTTTTGGGGGATTAGTTTAATATTTTATATTACTAGGATCTATATACCAACGGATCTATTACATTTACTATATATATATATATATATATATATATATATATATATATATATATATATTCATACACGTTTCATTAAATAATATAGACAAGTGTTGTCTATTTATTTTATGTAAATTTTTTTCGTAACTTCTGATAAGTTTAATAACATTATCGTTGAGAGAAGAAAGAAATTCACAGTAGTGATCCATATTCTAGCGTCTTATATGCACGTGTTTATCGTTGCTTAGAAATCTTCTATGTAAACATTGACAGACTATCATCACTGTCGTGTCCGTATATTGTTTAATATGTTGTAATTGACATCTTTGATAATGGCTTAAGTAAGCCGAAAGCTTAGATTGTATTAAAAAAAATATGGATCACTACTGTGAATTTCTTTCTTCTTTCAACGATAATGTTATTAAACTTATCAGAAGTTACGAAAAAAATTTACATAAAATGAATAGACAACACTTGTCTATATTATTTAATGAAACGTGTATGAATGAAAAGATGCTGCCTAAATACACACAATATATATATATATATATAATAAATTGTATGGATATGAATTTGTAACCCTGGGTTTCACGATTTTGCGATCATCAGACAAACTAGTTTACTCTTAAAACTGGATCCATTTATTCTTGTTTAACTATGTTTGGTGGCGGGAGGGAGAATATACTGGGTTTGTTTGTGGTATCACTATCATACGCATAAACACATACAAACAGGTGCATACATTTTAGTTCACACCAACACATTCATATAAGCAGCAGCAGATACATATCCGTGCGTTCGGGAATACGCAGTTGTAATTCTATTTCGGTGTCGGGATCTTAGCTTTTTATGTGTAGCGATGTTCATTTCAACAAGGAACGGGTAGGGGTGTTCTTGAGACATTTCAAGTCTACCAGCATGGGCCGTCAGAAAAACTTATACTTAATCTTCCTCACACACACACACGTGTATAGACGCGCACATACGCTATCATTGGTCTGGGTCTTTTCACCACCACTTTGGTTAAGTTGGGTTCTGTTTCTGGTTTATGCTGATAATGATGTTTATATATATATATATATATATATATATATATATATATATATATATATATACACACAATATCGGGTTCGGTGACGAAGAGGTAACTAGTTAGACTCGATATAGCACCGCTCGTTCACACATTCCGTGGTGTAACTCATCCGAGTTTCCCTTACCCATAGAACTGTGCCCCCAAGAACCACGACTACTATCCCCAAGCCACTCCATCCAGAGCATTAGAAGCCGGTTCAAGAAAGGATATACAAGTGATAAAAAATTAAGGAGGATTTGATATAATCCTAATTAAGTAATTCATCAAGTCTAGAAGAAACCTCAACAGAATTAGTTAACTCTTCGTCACCGAAGTACAGTATGAGGTTTGCCTGATATCGTAACTGTCCGGGTTTCAATTCACGGTAGTGGATGCGCACTGCTGATGAGTCCAGTGCTTTCTGCATTCTGTTGAGGTTTACTTAAGATTACTTAACTTTAATATCAATTTTTTGTTGTTATTTTCCTTTTACCTCATCTTCGTTTCTGTCTTTTTTTATCTTCTAACTTTCCTTCATCATGAATTCTTTTTTCTCTTATATTCATAATTTCTTCCCGTTTGGTATTATTGCGCGTGTTTTGTTTTTTTTTTTTTTTTTTGCTTTTTTCGGTCAGAAAGCGGAACTGATTCCCGCTTAGAAAGGGCCGAGGGTTAGAAACTGGTTAAACACTCTGATCCAACAAACGAGCAGAATTATATTTTAATACTTTTCTCTCTACTTGTGATATTTGCTAGACATATATATATATGTTCATCTGAATACTGATTTTGGACACACAGTTAGCATCAAACTCACTTTTAGAATGTCTGACACTCATCTTCTCGAGAGTAACTCTCTGCGGCTGCTCGGTCTCACGTTAACTGCTGACCTGAGATGGAACAAATACATTGAGTCAATTGCTTCGTCCACCGCAAGGAAAGTTGGCTCCCTCTGCCGCGCCAGGAAATTTTTCTCCCCGGAATCGATCCTCCAGATCTATAAATCAACAATTCGCCCTTGCATGGAGCATTGCTGCCATATATGGTCTGGTGACCCTTTTGTTTGCCTCGGGGTTCTTGATAGGCTCCAGAGGCGGATATGCAATATTGGTCCTGCTCTGGCATCTCGTCTACAGACACTTTCTCACAGACGCGCCGTCGCCTGTCTCTGTCTGTTCTGCAACTACTTTCATGGCAATTGCTCCGAGGAGCTGCATTCGCTGGTTCCCAGACTTCTTGAGTTCAATCGCCCTATGAGGCTGGCATCCCGCTCTCACCCCTTCTCTGTCGAAACTCCTAAATTTAGCCGACTCTTCTACTTCAATAGCTCCATGACTCGCACCTCTCGCCTGTGGAACTCCCTTCCCTATTCCAGTTTTCCTGAGAGCTATAATCTCCAGCTATTCAAGTGTAATATCAATCGACATCTCCAGTTGCCTTGAACTATCCACTAAACTTCTCCTCATCCTTTCTTCTATCACTCTTATCTGATCTTGCTCTAAATTTTCTGTAACCCCTTGCGTTCTAGTGGCTTCCCGCCTTGCTTGGAGTGAAACGCTTAAACAAAAACAGCTTTTTACATTAGCTGGTTAATTTTAAACAGACATATGTTTTCGAATCAGGTTTATTTACTAAATACTGCCTTGGGTATGAGAATAAACTAATAAACTATTTCCGGCAGCAAGGCCTCTGATCTGGGTGGGGGGGGTGAGGAACATCTTTAATTGCTGTCGTTCTCAGGTCCAATCTAACTCGGGGTGGTAGCATCTGTTTGGATCCCAATTATGGGCAAATGGTTAATCTCCAAACTGAGGCCAAAACGCTATGAAAGTTTAAAAAATTTTAGAATAAAAATACCAGCAATACATTTTTATAGTAAAAAATTATAAACAATATATTTTCATAAAATAAATTATTAATGTTCCCAAGAAAATTTAATTTTCTGAATTAAATGACCGATAAGTAGTTAATAATTAGTTGAATAAAACAAATAAATTTACTAAATAGTACCATAGTCTAGCAAGTAAGTTTTAGTTGGCATTTCACTACGGTTGGTACCCTTTTAGTGCGATCTCATAGATGAGCAAAAACTTTACACATGATATCTAAACGTTGTTCATTGCATAATGGTTGGCGCTCTATTATAACAATATTTATAAGTATTAAGTTACGGTTAGTGGCCACTACTGCAGCGAACATTTTAGACAATGCAATGCGGTCGATGCCGTATTAAGCGACCTTTGCACTACGGTTGGTGCCTCTTTTAAAGCGATCGTTGCAGGCATTTTGCTACGGTTGGCGCCCAATGACACCAATCACTTTTGACATTGTACTGTAACTGCTGCTGTATTACACATATTTCTTTTTACGTATCTGTCCACTTTTGATGTAATGATTAACAAGCCAGTTCCAGTATTCCTTTATTAGCGAGTTCAATTCTCACTGGGTGCCCAATATTTTCCTCCTTGTGCCAGACAAGGTAATCTTATTAAATATATATTCTTTCTTACACTCCGCCCGTTTTATACTTTTTTCTTTTTCTAATTCTCTCTTTCTTATTTTTCCCTTTTTTTCTTTTTTGTTTCTTTTGTCTTTCTTTCTTATTTCAAGGGGTCTCTTGTGTGTTGACTGAAATATGTTTCCCGTTTGGTGTTATTTAGCAAGTCTGGCTTGAAACGAAGCCGATTCACATGTGGCCAGACAAACGCATTTAATCGTCACGCTTTTACTTCCAATCGGGTCTGTCCCATTGCATGCATAGCCGTTTAACTCTGGCAGGAGCCGCTCTGTTGCTGATTTAGACATTTAGCGGTAACTTTAATTTTCAGGGTAATTAGAAAATTATGATTTAATCTTTTTTTTTCTTTTTAAATATTTAAATATTTTAAACAGAGTGAATATAAAACTAAACTTTGTTCTAGAGTTTAACTTCTATTATGCTTCGTGCGCCTTCAGGACGTTGGCGATAATGGCTCTTCACAACTTCCTATTCTTTGTAACTCTAAGCAATGTTTGTCTTCTTACAATCTTTCCTACTCCATGTTTTACTATGTTTTTAATAAATTCACCCCAAGCAAGGCGATAATGCCACTAAGACGCAAGTAGCAACTGGAAGTGAAAGAGAAAGAAAACATTAAAAAAACCCCAGAAACCTATGATAATATAAATTCCGTGTCCTTTCAGGACGTGGCGATAATGGCTGTTCACAGGAAATGGAAGATAAGGAAAATACGTTACAAGGAACTGAAAATCCAGTAATGGTATAAATTTCGGAGTTTTTTTGGGAGACGTGAGGAGAAGAGAGTTAAAGTAGAACTTGTAAGGAACTGGAAACCCAATCCTAGTGTGAATCGGTCGACAAGCTCGTTAGGCACGTTACTCGCTAGTTCTCACTTACCTTCAATATGTGATGTACGTATCAAATTCTCCAAGCTTTCTTTCCTTATTATGTGCTAAAGTCATTCCAACGTCCCATTTTAATTCTATGTGTCCGTTTTTGTTTCTGTTTTCCTTAAAACTTTCTCGTTGCTCACATGTGTTGTCCATGATATTCTCAGCATCCTTCTGTAGAACCACATTCCTGTTGGTTCAAGTTCTCTTTTCATTTGCGATGAGATTGTTTATCATTCACTGCCATACAAGAGGATTGACATTACATTAGAGTTCAGCACTCTTTTTTTCTTGCTTTCCAAAATATTCTTTTCTTTTATTCTTTTTATTTCATGTGCCATGTCCTTTCAAAACGTGAGTGATCATGGCTCTCCACAACTTCCTGTTATCTGTTGCTCTAAGTAACCCATTACCACCCCTCTTTTTTATTTTATAATTCACACAGACAAGTCACGTTGGTTATATTTGTATACTAAATTTTATCCGATACAAGCTTTGAGAGCCACTCAATGCAGGGGCTTACTGAATCAGGTTTGTGATATAAAAGGGAGGAGAGAAAGATTACGTATATGTACGGATAGATAACGATTGACCTTAGCCTGGAGGAGGTTAAGATTGTAGCATTCGAGTAAGTATACACGCAGGAGTCGTTTCCACGATGTAGCTGTTCTTGGGAAAATGCTTTCAGAATGGAACACACTTCTTATCAAAGCATTGCGTAGGCTGATTCAAAGCTGTGGCCGTGTTAAAGCGGGGTCTAGAATGTAAAGGTTTGAGTTGAGGGTGTGAAACAATGAGTATCGTCTAAATATTTGACACTGAAATCGGAATAGAGTTACGATAGGCTTGAAACGTAAGTAAGGGACCGGAAAATAATTTGTCCTTGTGAATATTAAATTCTCTAGGCCTCCTTTCCTTATTATAAGTCCGAGAATGTTAAGTTGTCTCTTTCAGATTGTGACTTTCGAAGTCTCATTATCATTTTTTAACGAATCTTTGGAGGTACCATATATATATATATATATATATATATATATATATATATATATATATATATATATATATGATATAATGGAATATGCGTACACCTGTGTTCCCCCTCACTGGAATATGATTGGCTGGTGTCCGTCATAAATATCGACGGACGTGTAGGAGAGTCAAAAGCCTTAGTCTGAGAGCTTAGTCTATAACGACGCCGATTGGACTACGCCATTGATCTACACTTCTTACCTGCGACTATGACGCGTACCAGTCGATTACTGCTACCATATTCTACTTGGTTATAGTAGCCAAAACCACTTAGCTACTTCGTTCAAATATATCCCTTTCCGGAACATATCAATAAATATAACACACACGTGTGTATATATATATATATATATATATATATATATATATATATATATATATATATATATATATATATATATATATATATATATTTGTTTATTTCTTCTCCCCACAAGAGCTATTGATTAAATGAATGAATTAACCAACAATCTAAGACATAATCAGAATTTGGGGCGCCTTTTAATCAGACACGAGAAGTTCTTTGGTTCTCGCATGAGTTAAGTGACATCGATTCTGGTTAGTACCTTGATGGGTGACGGTTTTGGAAGTCCAAGTTCTCTAAGTTTGGGTTTACGAATGGTGTAATTGATAATGTCCCGGAATTGGAAATCTGAGTGCTGGGTTTCAATTCCAGTCGGGTTCGTTAGAGTCACGTGATAATAACCTTCTCAAAGGTATGAATTTGTCACTTCTCCTCTCAGCTACGGGTTAAATAGTAGAACTTGCAGCAGTAAATCGTTATCATCTTCAAATATTCTTACAGTATAAAAATATTTCCTGGCTTTGAATAACTCGCAAAAGGTTGATAAGCCGTAAATAAACGGATCAATCAATCAATAAAACCCGAAGTTATGATGCAAATAAAAAAAGAAATAAAAAGAGAAGTAAACATTCTTCGCGTGGAGTACTTGGTTTTATTTGTGCGTTAGAAATCGTCGAGTTAAGTTCGAATTCCAATCGGGTTCATTAAAAACCCTTACTCGCAAATACCCTTAGGAAAGTCACGAATTCATCTCTTCTCCTCCAAGCTATGGGTTGAATAGCAGGAAAGACTAGCTCCTTTAACCCTGGTTAGCAATCAGTCTATCGTAGAAACAAAACGGCAACCTTTTGCTTGGACGTTCATGAATCGAAAGAAGCCTGATCGCTCTGGTGTGTGGAACTTAACATACTGACTGATCGGATAAATGATCTGTGGTGACCTCATTAGTAAGTTCTCGATTAACCGATCATCAATCACAAGCTCGATTGATCATTTACACAAAGATCTTCGTAATGATCTTCATTAGTTTGCCAATTTTAAAGGAGGAAGAAAAAAAAATTGAAATTACTTTCTCTAAATAGCTTCTCATCACTGACTAGCTGGAAGAAAAGCGCTCATTTAATTGCTAAACACACGGACATAACTGAATTTTCATCAATCACAGTAAAGCGAAAAAGTTCATGCGATTTAATTGCCTCCATCCGCAATGATGGCTTCAGTGGGGTGATCGCAATCATTAACATGCAGGCATCAGAATGGTCTGTATCGCGATGTTGTTGAACATTACTCGGGAAGGCCGGCTTTCAGGGAATCAGTTGTATTGCGAGAACGTTGACTAGTCTCTCGTACAATAACACTCCACATGTTCTCAAAGACCTTACGTACCCGATATATATATATAAGTTGTATAGATATGAGTTTGTAACCCTGGGTTTCACGATTTTGCAATCACCAGACAAACTAGTTTACTTTTTAAAATTGGATGTATTTATTCTTATATATATATATATATATTTTTCTTTTTTGATACTCACTGACGAGTTGGCGGTGTGATTCCTTGAGGGTTTGTTTCCGTAACTCTGGAGTCGGAATGCTGAGGCTAACATCAGTCAGTTAAATGACAAACATTTTACTATTCTCTCTCTCTCTCTTTCTCTCTCTCTCTCTCTCTCTATATATATATATATATATATATATATATATATATTCGATTATAGGTGCAGTTCAATTTATAATTACAAGAATCATTAATACAAAAAAAAATAAAGAGGTTAATGATTTAAATGGCGAGAATACATCTTCACAAACAATTTCAATAAGTTACACTAACCCCGAACCTGTATATGAATGATATGATCCCCGTTTATAAATTCCAGTTGCATAAGGTCTTTTTAGTTTTTACAAGCTTTCGTCTGTTCCTACTGACATCCTCAGGTATGAAAATAGATTTGTTCTTGTTTTTTACTTCTCCGTAATAAGAGGAAAACGAAAATAGAGATGTAATCTGAAAAAATGCTATGAGAAATGTTTTATTGTTTTGGAACGTGCGGTCGCAACGCTGAGTTTGAATTTTAAATTTTAAGGTTGTGCGTTTTTATACAAATATAGTAATAAGAGAATTCTTCTGTGCTGGTAAGTTTTCCGTCAATGTGGCATGAACTATAATTTTCAGTAATTACAGGAATGTCACACTTATTATCCGAAAGTTGCACGTTGGATCAGTTATTTTAATTTCGATTATAGGTGCAGTTCAATTTATAATTACATGAATCATTCAAACATACATACATATATATATATATATATATATATATATATATATATAACAAAATAAAGAGAAAGAAGAGACAGATTAAGAATCGACATTTAGTATTTTTTTTAAAGTTCTCAATACAAGGTAGAGGAAAATATATTTTTATTATAAAATATCTTATAATAAAAATATTACATATAAATATATATAGATGGATATAAAAGATTATGAGATTAAAAGAAAAACATGGGAATTCTGGAATTTTTCATATTTATTTCATAGATCAGATGAGTCGTGTTTGAAAGCCTTTGTGATTGAATTTAACTAAATTTTTAAAATTTTTAAAAAGGATTAAAAAAAAATATTTTTTACATAAAAAAGGCAATGGTCTTTCCTCTTAATAAGGAAAAAATTGCCGAAAAAAATCGTTCAGTTTTGTGATTTTTTTAAAATCATGTATTTTCATTTTTTAACGAATCTTTGAAGGTAACCTACACACACACACACACACACACATATATATATATATATATATATATATATATATATGGTGTCTAATGTATTTGGGGACACATTGGCGGGCGTAAGAAAAACAACCACCTCTTACAAATAACTAATGGTTGGATTTCATGTTTATTCGATGTAATCGGCTCCAGGCGCAAAGATGGCTTCAACGCGGGACCGGAATCGTGAACTTACGCCCCACACATGGTCTGTATTGATATTAGACATTATTCAGGTAATGTTGACCTTCAGAGAATCAGTTGTATTGTGGGAATGTTGACTAGTCTCTCGTACAACAACGCTTCACATGTGATAGTCAATGGGATTTAGGTT
Source organism: Acanthosepion lycidas (assembly GCA_963932145.1). NCBI lineage: Eukaryota > Metazoa > Mollusca > Cephalopoda > Sepiida > Sepiidae > Acanthosepion > Acanthosepion lycidas. Next base: position 67,892,775 of record OZ010613.1, on the reverse strand, counting down.
TGGCGAATTAGTTAACCACATGTCTTATGTAGTCGTACTGATTAGCCACGGTGCAATTTCGTATTACAACGGCTTTGGGATCAGGGGTATAGGCCTGTGGAAACACATAAGACTTCCCATCACCTACAAGCTCTATTCAGGGTTTCACAACTCTTTCCAGCATTTCAGTGTAGAGAGCACCATTCAACCGAAGACCCTGTAGAAAGAAGAGGGTGTGGTGATGTGTCCCTCATTTCTCTGTATCCCACCCTAAAATCATCACAGAAGCGGGAAACGTTGTCTGCATGAGGGGCATATCAAAAGCATCCGCACATAACCACCTGACATTTTTCCTGTACCCTTTTTGATTATGGTAGAATTTTGTGAACCCCCACCCTAACAAAAAAAGTCCATGATCTGGAGCTTTCAACTTTTGCAGTAATCGTTTTGTTCCGGGAAACCGTATTTCTTGTGTGTGTGTGGGGGGGCATGAACTGCCCTTTCCTCATTACCTATGAATTTTACCGAATGTTCTCATACCCCATATTGTAGATTGTGCCAGTTATCCTCATGGATTTGCATCCCTAATGTTCTGTACTTGCCGTGCGAATTGCGGTCTCTTGATAATCTCCGAACGCTGTGAATGCATTTTATGCTTCGCTACATGCGACCTATCCCCACTGAAGACTTCCATCTCCTTCCGAACTTTGTGCACAAAAGACCTGGCGACGTCAAAAAAACAAAAAAAACAAAAAAAAAACGTGCAATCTCAGCATCGTTGGGCTTTGCTTGTATCGCAACAATTCTAAAATGTCGTTTCATGTCAACCGTTAATTGAAAAATCGCCATTGATTCTCTGAAAAGTCAAAATCATATTAATTGATTATCACATAACTACAGGCGCCCAATAACATATCCCTATATACCTTTAGAACACTGGAAATCCCTAGCTATATACGGTCGGTTCCTTGTATAGCTCAGGTAAGTAAATAAAGGATTCAGTGTGACATTCCAACCACCTGAAGAAGGCTGGAGCATACAACGGCCGAAACGTTGTGATAAATATGGCGACAAAGATGAGGACAATAGTCCGAATAATGTAAATAGTGTACATAATACCACATCTCAGAAATATAGACAGATTCTTTTTTGTCATTTTCTTTATCCATTTCACCCCAGACAAGGTGGGAATGCCACTAGTACGCATCGGTTACAGAGAATGAAAGTAAGAAAAAAGCAAGATTAGGGAGTATTCAGGAAAAGACAAAAGATGAACGGTATTCAAAAAGATACAAGATGGCGATTGATGTTGCATTGTATTTATCAGGGAAGCAAGTAAACGGAAGGGAATTTCACAGATGGGAAGCGCGAGAAAAGAAACTGTTGGAGTAGAAGTGACGGTTGCATTTAGATATTTTAACAGTAAACGGGTGGGAATTAGATGCCAATCTAGCGTTCAAGATGGAACCTCGAGATGAATAGAGGAAGCATCCCACCAGATATGGCTGTAGTATTCAATGAACGGACGATGGTAGATTTGTAAATGTTCAAGATGGAACATCGAGATGAATAGCAGAAGCACCCCACCAGATATGGCTGTAGTATTCAATGAACGGACGAATGGTAGAATTGTAAATGTTCAATATGTAACCTCGAGATGAATAGCAGAAGCACCCCACCAGATATGGCTGTAGTTTTCAATGAAGGGACGAATGGTAGATTTGTAAATGTCCAATATGGAACCTCGACATGAAGCAGAAGCACCCCACCAGATATGGTTACAGTATTCGATGAACGGACGAATGGTAGATTTGTAAATGTTCAAGATGGAACCTCGAGTTGAATAGCAGAATCACCACACCAGATATGGCTGCAGTATTCAATAAACGGACGAATGGTAGATTTGTAAATGTCAAAGATGTAACCTCGAGATGAATAGCAGAAGCACCCCACCAGATATGGCTGTAGTATTCAATGAAGGGACGAATGGTAGATTTGTAAATGTTCAATATGGAACATCGACATGAAGCAGAAGGACCCCACCAGATATGGCTGTAGTTTTCCATGAACGGACGAATGGTAGATTTGTAAATTTTCAAGATGGAACCTCCAGATGAATAGCAGAAGAATCCCACCAGACATGGCTACAGTATTCAATGAATGGACGAATGGTAGATTTGTAAATGTCCGAGATGGAACCTGGACATGAATACCAGAGGAATCCGACCAGATATAGCTGCACTATCCAGATGAATAGCAGAAGCAGCGCAGCAGATATGGCTGCCGTATAATATGAACTGGCGAATGGTAGATTTGTAAATGTCCAAGATATAAACTCGAGATGAATAGCAGACGCATGCCACCAGATGTGGCTACAGTATTCAATGAACGGACGAATGGTAGATTTGTAAATGATCAAGATGGAACCTCGAGATGAATAGCAGAAGCACTCCACCAGATATGGCTGTAGTTTTCAATGAACGGACGAATGGTAGATTTGTAAATGTTCAAGATGGAACCTCAAGATGAAAGCAGAAGAATCCCACCAGATATGGCTGCAGTATCCAATGAATGGACGAATGGTAGATTTGTAAATCTCAAAGATGGAACCTCGAGATGAATAGCAGAAGCAGCCAGCAGATATGGCTGCAGTATTCAATAAACGTACGAATGGTAGATTTGTAAATGTTCAAGATGGAACCTCGAAATGAATAGAAGAAGCACCCCACCAGATAGCGCTGCAGTATTCAATGAACAGACAAATGGTAGATTTAAAAATGTGCAAGAAGTAACCTCGAGATGAAGAGCAGAACACCCTACCAGATATGGCTGCAGTATTCAATGAACGGACGAATGGTAGATTTGTAAATGTCCAAGATGGAACCTCGACATGAATAGCAGAAGAATCTCATCAGATATTGCTGCAGTATTCAATGAACGGACGAATGGTAGATTTGTAAATGTCCAAGATAGAACCTCGACATGAATAGCAGAAGCATCCCACCAGATATGGCTGGAGTATTCAATGAACGTGCGAATGGTAGAATTGTAAATGATCAAGATGGAACCACGAGAAGAATAGCAGAAGCACCCCACAAGAGAGGGCTGCAGTATTCAATGAACGGACGAATGGTAGATTTGTAAATGTGCAAGAAGGAACCTTGAGATGAGGAGCAGAAGCATCCCACCAGATATGGCTGCAGTATTCAATGAACGGACGAATAGTAAATTTGTAAATGTCCAAGATGGAACCTCGAGATAAATAGCAGAAGCACCCCACGAGATATGGCTGCAGTATTCAATGAACGGACGAATGGTAGATTTGTAAATGTGCAAGAAGGAACCTTGAGATGAGGAGCAGAAGCATCCCACCAGATATGGCTGCAGTATTCAATGAACGGACGAATAGTAAATTTGTAAATGTCCAAGATGGAACCTTGAGATGAATAGCAGAAGCATCCCACCAGATATGGCTGCAGTATTTAATGAACGGACGAATGGTAGATTTGTAAATGTTCAAGATGGAACCTCAAGATGAATAGCAGAAGCATCCCACCAGATATGGCTGCAGTATTCAATGAACGGACGAATGGTAGATTTGTAAATGCCAATGACGGAACCTCGGGATCAATAGCAGAAACACCCCACCAGATATGGCTGCAGTATTCAATGAATGGACGAATGGTAGATTTGAAAATGTCCAAGATGGAACCTCGAGATGAATAGCAGAATCACCCCACCAGATATGGCTGCAGTATTCAATGAAGGGACGAATGGTCGATTTGTAAATGTCAAAGATGGAACCTTGAGATGAATAGCAGAAGCATCCCACCAGATATGGCTGTAGTATTCAATGAACGGACGAATTGTAGATTTGTAAATATTCAATATGGAACATCGAGATGAATAGCAGAAGCACCCCACTAGATACGGCTGTAGCATTCTATGAACTGACGAATGGTAGATTTGTAAATGTGCAAGATGGAACCTCGTGATGAATAGCAGAAGCACCCCACTAGATATGGCAACAGTATTCAATGCACGGACGAATGTTAGATTTGTAAATGTCAAAATGCAACCTTGAGATGAATAGCAGAAGCACCCCACTAGATATGGCAACAGTATTCAATGCACGGACGAATGGTCGATTTGTAAATGTCAAAATGCAACCTTGAGATGAATAGCAGAAGCACCCCACTAGATATGGCAACAGTATTCAATGCACGGACGAATGTTAGATTTGTAAATGTGCAAGATGGACACTGATGGGAAAGTTTTTCAGACACGCCACAGTGACCCAACTTTCCTATCAGTAGATGACGCCATTGATTCTATTTATTAGCTTTACTTCAACTCCTTTCAATTTAAATGGTGTGGCGAAGAAGTTCCCGTGTGTTGCTCTCCAGAGCTCTAGCGTCATCCATGCTGATGGCAGGCAGAAACAAATTTTATAAGGTGGTTAAATGAGGGCATAGTAATTTCATATTTTATCAAAAAATGAGTCTGCATCGACCGGCAACAGTGCTTTAACAATGCAGTCGTTAAAGTGTTGACTTTCATAATATATGGAGATGCCAAGCTTCTCTTACTCAATATCTTCGGGATGATAAAGAAATGATGGATTCATGCCTTTCCCAAGGCAAATAGTACCAAATGTATAGAATTTAATAATAATAATAATAATAATAATAATAATAATAATAATAATAATAATAACAAAGAAACAAAAGAAAGAAAAAATAAATAAAATATTACGTGAAAACATTTCCCGCCTATTTTTATAAAAGCTTCTTGTCATCTATTAGTTTCTACTTTAAAACGAAAAAATAGGCGCTGTGAATTTTTGCACTTCCCCCCAAAAAAAAGATAATGATATACAACCAAAAAGAAAAAAAAATCATGCTGACCCCATTCTGAGGGGTTCTCACCCGTCTATATCTACCCGGCGGCAAAACACCCGCTTTTTAACTGGATACATTCAATCACCTATCAGCTTCCTCTTCATCAGAGATTTGATAGAGTGACGATGGTCCTTCCGGGAGAGTCCATTCACGATGGTAAACATGACGAGTCGTTTCCTATCGGCTGGCACCAGCCTGTAATGTCAGAGGCTTTTTCTATGAAAAATCCCAGCTGTCTTTCGTTAGTCAGACGTGTTCTTTCTCCAGGGGTTTCCGGTACAGGCTACGACGGCCACTTATCGCTTACTTGAAGCCATATGACGCGCGAGGCGGACAGTTCGCAGCCGGCGTTTCGATGTTTACGTACGCATAACTACACGTAAACTTCATGTACGCGTAAATATACACACAGAAAAGTATACGTAAACGAAAATATACTTGTAAACTCACTTAAACATGCCTACAATGGCAAAACAAAAAAACAGCCTGGCGTGGTGCTGTAGCTAATGTATGATATTTGGCAAATCTGAGTAATGAGTTCGCCCCGAATGTTAAACTTAATATTAAATATCTACCTATAACACACATACACACACACACACACACACACATATATATATATATATATATATATATATATATATATATATATATATATATATATATATATATCTACATCCGTTTAAATAAATGAAAAATCAGAGCTCAATTCTCCCACTAATTCTGAGTTTAAAAGACCCCCCATCTCTTTTAGTAAATTTATAATAAAAATTACCAGGTTATTTTTCTAAGGTAAACATCAATTTATATATCTAGTGTCCATAATTGTTAGGTTGTTGCAAAAATAATGTCGTTTTCTCACATAAGTTAATATGTGAGAAAACGACATTATTTTTGCACCAACCTAATAGCTTCTTTTTGCAGACGTTACAGTGTGGAAATTCGACATACATTCTACCAGAATGGACTTTTTTTTGAGTAAGTAGAACATGTTAAAAAAAAAAAAAACGATATTTCATAGACAAAAGATACGTTTGTCTATGAAAAAACAGAAGATATAAAATGGCTTGATTTTTAATTTATTTATTTGTAAAAAGTCTTAACACAAATAAGCTAATGACTAATTTGCATACAGTGCTTAAAATATCTTCTATTAAATGAATGTCCTCTTCTTTTAATTTTAATTAGAAATCCATTCACAGTACCAGTTAAATGTATATCTTTTTTCTTCTAAATATTAATTTCCATTCAACTTGAAACAAAAACTTTTGTTTTTTGGCGTCTGTTTTCTATTATTCATTTTGATGTCGATTTTTTCACAATAATGTTTTTCATGTATTTTATTTTCTCTCAACACCTGTTAAATGTTATTCATTTTAACCATGTTTCATTTGTTTAAAAACGACTAAAATTCTAAATGTTATCTGAATAAATACAAATGTTTTCTTTTCTTTCATGTTTACAACTAATTTATGAATGAAATGTTCATTTAAAATTTTTATTTCAAAGATTTCAGGTAGTGAATATATCTTACTTTGTGAAGCCTGCTAGTATATTAAATAAATTACAAACATTATGTCTGCTTAGTTTTAGCAGAATCTGTTGATATTCACAGATATTTTTCCATTTATTACGGTCATGCAAGAAATGCACTGTAACAGTGAAAATCACTTTTATTTCGTAAGTACTTTTCATCTCTTTCTGAGATCATCATCAGTAGTCCAACTAGTAAGGTAAAAATTATGTGTAGCTATCCAACACTGATTTTCTTTTCTTTTTGTGTTTAAATGTATAGAAAAATACTGATTGATAACACAACTATCGTACACCAAGAAAATAAATTAAAACTACAGAACCCCAAGGAATCTACCTTAAAAAATTGAAGCCGACACTGAATAGGATCAGCTACGAATACTGTAATAATGTTCTAAAATATCTACAAAAAAAAAAAAAAGACAAAAAACAAAAAAAAAAACCCAAAAAAAACAAAAACAGTTTTCACGCTTCAATGGCGCGCTTGACAATGACATTCCAACATAAAAGAAGAAATTCCATGAACGCTAAGGCAAAACTGTCAGGCGTTGAATTTAAACGCAAAAGAAAACAAATCAGTAATGGATAGCGAAACATAGTTTTTACCTTACTAGTTGGACCCCTGATGATGATCTCAGAAGGAAATGGAAAGTACTTACGAAATAAAAGTGATTTTGACTGTTACAGTACATTTCTTGTTATTGTAATACACAGAAAAATATCTGTGAATATGAAGGGATTATGCTAAAAATAAGCAGACATAATGTTCGTAATTCATTTAATCAGACATGATTAAAAGATAATTTACTGCCTAAATACACAAATATATATATATATATATATATATATATATATATATATATATATATATATATATATATATATATTAGGAATGGATATTTCGTTTATTAATTGGAGATATTTTTAGTTTATTCCTTTAAATGTTATTTTTAATGGACATCCGTATTTGAATAGAGGCTCTGTTTTTATTTATTTATTAAATATTATATTTATTTATTTCTATCAACCGGACGAGAAATCTTGTTAGAAGAATTAAATAAAGATGATGGTTATAAGTAAATAAAAACAGAGCATTTACTCAAATATGATTATCTATTAAAAATAGCGTTTAAATATATATAGGCAACATATTTTCATTCAAGCTTGTCTGGGTAAATAATCTAGACGTCTGTTTATTTAGTTTTAATCCTTTCAAGTCCACGAATTAATTTCTTGATGGCCATTACACAATTTTCTTTCAATTGACTTTTATTTTCCCCATGTACTTTCAATCCCATCTGAGACCATGTTCAGGTGTTGCATATCTAGGAATGCATTAAGCAACAACGTAAATCCAAAATATGACTCTATGCGATGTTTTTTAACTCCTCGTCATTTTTTAAAAATCTTTTTAAAAAATTAAAGATTTTTTAATTGTAGCATATTAATTAAGTATTTTTATATAGTACTTTTCTGCTATAAACATTTAAGAACTTTCTTGGTATTCTCGTAGTTAACTTTAGTCTTTTTTGGCCGCTTCCTCTTATATAAAGGATTTCCAGAATTTGAAGTAATTGTTTATTATTATCTTGATGGGGCACTAATGTACTTTCGATTAATATCTGTATAAACTGTGAATGCAGACACGAGTGTTTCTTCAAATGTTTTGAGATTGAACTATGATCGGTCAAGTAAAACGTAAACCTTCTCGTCTTCGTTGTTGTTGTAAAACCAACATATGTATTAACATTTTTATCAGAGATGCAATCTTCCAAAAACATTTAAACTGATAAACGATGTTTGGTCTTTTGTAAGACACAAGTTGAGAAGAAGAGTTGTTGTGGATGACCAAGTTGCTTGTATTATATATATATATATATATATATATATATATATATATATATATATATATATATATATATATATATATATATATTGTATATTTCGCCAGTAATTCCTCTTGGTCAGAGCATTTACTTAAATAAATTATATCTAATAAAATAAAGTATAACTAGAAAATATACTATATAATATATATATATATATATTTATGCAATTCTTTATATATATTCTTTATATATTTTATATATATATATATATATATATATATATATATATATATATATATATATACATACAAATATACTACTTTCCCTGACAATCCATTTAGGTGAAACCTAGGTAGGTTTGTCTGGCTCACTAGGTGCATCTATCTATCTATCTATCTATATATATATATATATATATATATATTTATATATATATATGAAGAAATATACTTTTATGGTGTGCTATATTTATGGTATAAAGTGGTCAATATCAGAGATAGAGCGTATGTAAATATAAATATAAAAGCGAAAATTGAAGTCAACACTCAGAGGCGACAGGCTGTTTCAGGCTAGACGATTGCGTCTAGCATTAAACATTTTATCGCCTCTGAGTGTTGACTTCAATTTTCAATTTTTTATATTTATATGTGCCAGCTATCCTCAGCCGAAGACTGTCTGGACATGGTCTTTTTTGCATTTAGTTTAGATAGTTGATGACCAGGATATGGGTCGCTGTTGGGGGCTAATTTATTGCCAAGGTCTTTAGTTGTATGTAAATTAATTTAGGTTCCTGCTAGTGGATTATATTATTAGGTGGTGGGGATTTAGCAGACACACACATATATATATATGTATACATATATATGCGTGAACACACACATACACGGATATATATATATATATATATATATATATATATATATATATATATATATATATATATATCACAACTGCTCCGTCAAATACATTGGGGAAACTTGCAGAAATTTTTTAAAAAGCGTATTTATGAACACAAAAAGGATCTTATGGAGAGAGAGAGGGAGATAGATAAATAAATATGTAAGGTAATGGATTTGTTACTTATTAATCCGACAAATTTTTATCACTTTAAACGTAATTTTTAGTGGACACTCATATTTGAGTAGACGTTCCATTTATTTATTAAACGGTATATTTATTTATTTTCGTCTACAGGCCTGAATATACGAACATTTTTATTAAAGAATATACATATATTCTTTTTTATAGATACAAATATTTAAGTAAATGCTCTGCTTATAATAAACAGTATGTCCGAGAAATTTTCATAGATAATATTCGTCCTCCGACAGGAATCGAACCTGTATCCTATACGGAACCGTCATATAGCCTGTCGTGCTTTTACCGATTTAGCCACAGAGGAGCGTTTCGGTTAGCAAGGTCGATTTTACTCGTTTTTTTTTTAAACTACAATTCTCCGTGATTTTCTTTCATACATTCATATCTGCTCAATGCGTATTCGTATGTTTATTATAAACAAATCATTTACTTAAATATTTGGACCTATAAAAAAGAACGTATAAACATAAAAAATGTCTTAATAATATATATATATATATATATATATATATATATATATATTGTGTAGTGATTTTGACACGTTTTCGTGCAATATCCTAAAATAATATATATATATATATATATATATATATAACAGCTGACCACTCATATTTGAGGATACCCGTCTCTTAGGGCGGCTAGACAATCCCTATTGCCGGCACTCGCTCAGGTACATTTGTGTTTGTTCAACATCCACAAAGCCAACCTGTGATTTATACTGCAACTATGCTGAGCAGACCTTAGTTTCAGTTTCTGGGAGAGAGCGTGTTATCTAGAGTGATCAACAATTTGAACAAGGCCAGGACACTCAAATCCTCGGTCACAATGACTTGTGACTTCGTGCTAGCATAGCTATCGACGTCCCCGCCAAGGTTTCTGTCTGCGCAGTTTCATTCGCAAGGCTTGCATCAACTCGTCGTATGGTTTTCATGCATATTCCAAAGGTGTCGTGCACTGAGATCGCCCCCACCCATATATATATATATATATATATATATATATATATATATATATATATATGAACAAATAATGTTGTCTACCAGGCAACTGTGAAGGCTGGAATAGAATCAGATATTTCTATATTGATAATTCTGAAGTGTAATGGAAATTCAGATCTCTAAACCACAAAAGTAGAGTTTCTATTTGTCACTGGGAGTTGAATAACAAAGCTCTTCGGATTTCTCCATTAAATTTTCCTTCGTCTGTTACGACCAGAACATAAACAAAGAACCCGAACAATACCTACTTTCCAGAATCTTTCAAAGAAATAATTTTAGACTCTTAATGACCCGATCACACCATTATTCAGAAATGAGTTAGTCATCGAGATATTCCCAGGTTATTTAAACGTCATTATACCGAGAACGGGCAACACGTTTCTCGAACAATTCCGAATATAAAATTTGTTTATCGACCGTGCATAGCCTTGTGTTGAAACGAGCAAGTTCAGCGCTTGAAGTCCAAATTTGCGATGTAAAATTTAAATGTCATTTCCTATCATAGAATTATGATTGCTTGGGATTATTAAATTTTTTGAATATCCCGTGGCACGCCTAGAAGCTAATGTCGACGCCCCAGGGAATAATGGCACACACTTTGGGAATGCCTGCGTTAGATGATATTAATTATCGCATTTAATTTTGATTATGAAAGCGTTTAATTAGACTTCAGTTCCTAAGCAAAGCAGCTATTAATGAAATTAGTAGAACTTTTACTAGGGCACTCTATTTCTCACAATATATTTTTCGATTTCTTTTCTTGTAAGTCTGATGAATTGGATCGTGATTACGATTCCAATGTAATAAATTATAACCATGGAATATTAGTATTTGAGCATTTTTTATTATATATATATATATATATATATATATATATATATATATATATATATATATATATATATATAATAAATTGGATCGTGATTACGATTCCAATGTAATAAATCATAACCATGGAATATTAGTGTTTGAGCCTTTTATGTTATATTCTTGCTCTGTCCTGAACATTGAGCTCTACCTGGATTCTATCCATTAGAAATTTATATATATATATATATATATTGATCACTAATATTATCTATCTATCTATCTATCTATCTATCTATCTATCTATCTATCTATCTATCTATCTACACACACACACACACACACACACACACACACACACACACACACACACACACATATATAAAAGTGAACATTGAAGTCAACACTTAGAGGTGACAGTCTGTTTCATGCCAGACGCAATCGTCAGGCCAAGCGTAGACTTCAATGTTCACTTTCATATTTGCACACGCTCAATCTCTGATATTGAGCACTTCATTCCATACATTGGGAAAGGTGTGAATCCTCTTCTTCTCACTCCAGCTATGGGTAAATAGACTGAGTTCTATAGCCTTGGATGGCAACTGGTTTAGGAGAAGGACAACTCTGAATTCAAACCCGGAGTGGATCCCCTAAGGCGGATGGACGGCACTTGTGCTACCTTCCGGCAACTCCTACAGCCGCGCTGGTACCAAACTGTATTGGTTTATCCTCTCCTTTGGACGCTGCTAGCAAAGGCGAGAGGGGCAACTAGACGTTCTATGGTATTTATATTTATAAATGAAGGATTGCTGCCTAAATACACAATATATATATATATATATATATATATATATATATATATATATATATATATATATATATATATATATTTTTTTTGATTGGATTGATGCGAGTTTGTGACCCTGGGTTTCACGCTTTTGCGACCGTCAGCCAAACTGAATAATTTTTTTTTTAATTTTGGGTTTATGTAGATTGCGTGTATTGGTGTTATTATGGAAGTGGGGGGGGGTCGTCGTCGTGATGTCATCGTGCTAACGCAAACATAGATACATGTCCGTACACCCGATAAGGTACGCAGACACACATACACACTCGCTCGTCCGCTGGGGCTCATACAGATATAAACATATGTGGACAGTATGGAACTTGACATATGTATGTATATGTGTGCTGTTGTCTATATACATACGCATTTGTATGTTGAAATTCAAAGATCGGAAGTGTAGCGAAAATTTCTCGTGAATGTCTCGTAAATGTATACATCTCAGCAACCAGAGCATTTTTCTATTTTTTCACTGAATAATATTTCCTCGCATGCACGTTATTACGTGTGGTGGGGTCTGTGTAAAATTATGATAGATGAAAATAGCTATTATTTTTATTTTTAATTTTTTAAAAGGTTTATTTGTTATTATTTTAAAGCTGGGTCGCAAACACATCAATCCAACCAAATATGTTAGCTCTATCTCTGATATTGAGCGCTTTCTAATAAGTACCGCGCATATAATATATATATATATATATATATATATATATATATATTATAATAATATTTTTTGTTTAAAAATATGATTCCTTCGCTACATAAGAGTTCTCATGTTTCAAAAACGAGAGCCGAAATCATCCAAATAATTAATAGAATTAAGTTGGATTGTGGTATTTAGTCCCGTTTCATCTTCAAGCGAAATTTTAGGAATTTTAGGAAATTTTAGGAATTTTAGATTCCTAAAATTTCGCTTGAAGATGAAACGGGACTAAACACCACAATCCAACTTAATTCTATTAATTATTTAGATGATTTCGGCTCTCGTTTTTGAAACATGAGAACTCTTATGTAGCGAAGGAATCATATTTTTAAACAAAAAATATTATTATAATATAAGCTCTACTTCTGTATGGAGCACTGTCTTCTTAAAAATAAAAACAAAAATACTAAGGAACCCCGGATTATGCACCCAACGTGTTCTTTTCTATTTTCTGCATACCTGCACAAGGATATATATATATATATATATATATATATATATATATATATATATATATATATATATATATATATACACACACACACACACATATATATATATATATAATGTCTATATCTCTAAGATGAGGTATTGTGATTATACTTTTGTACTGTTGTCCCATTCTTTGTTGCCATATTCACGGCGTCTCACCCGTTCTACCCGACCTGGCCATCTACAGAAATTTGGGATTTCGAACTGAACCGTTTAATTCGTCCGCAGCCGGTAGATTATTCTAGTTCTCATGCTTCTTCCCTTTGAAATCTCCAAGTTCACCATTGCACAATTCTTTGGGTTAAGTCGCTTTTATCCACTCGGCTATATGTGATTGAGTCCACTCAGTCTTTAGTCATGTTATTCTCTGTGGGTCTTACTCGGAAAAGGTGTCTGCGAAGTGTTGAACCACTTTTGATTAAATAAAGTGTTCAGTTCGAAGGACTGTGTGTACGCCATCCCGTGAAGCTGCGTTAAGAAATACAAAAGCGACAAAAGGCCGCCCCCCCTTAATGTAAGACTTCAAGAATGTCGTAAAGCCGTAACACGAAGGGAAATAGAAAAATCAGCCGTAGCTGAGCATATATGGAGGGAAACGTGAGATCGTCCCTGTGAGATAAGGTTGACATAATAGATAGAGAATATCACTGGAAAATGCGTATCTTATGCTGGGAAACAAAAATCTCCTAAGCCGACCAAGCATAGAAAAATGAATAAAATATGGGAACCGATAATAAGGTGTGTTAGATAAAAGCAATGGATAATAACAAAAATTGCAATATGAGCTCTGATAAAAAAATATAGAGTCAGATATTAAGTTTAAAGTCCCAAAATTTCATACACTGATGTCTTTAAGGGCACATGGCCCAGAGGATAAAATCATTGCTTCGATCTAGTGACTTGACTCAAAGTGTTGTGAGTTCAATAAGTGAGTGGAGAATGAAAAAAAATATGACTTGAGTTAAAGGGAGGTAACTGAGACATCCAGAAGAGGCGTGGAACTAGAACAATCTACCTCGGTGGACGAAATAAAAGGTTTACTTCGAAATTCTAATCACCTGAAGAAGGCCGGAGCGTACAACGACCGAAACGTCGTAAATATGGCAACAAAGAAGAAGAATTCACTCGGAACAATGTAAATAGTACATATGTAAGTTTTCAATTGTATTTAAATTTTTTTCCTATTTTTTTAAAAAATAATTTAAAAAAAATGTTTATTTCCACTGAAGTGCTTGAAGAAAATTAAATAAAATTGTATTATTTTTTCAGCGGAGTACAGAGTCAATATAAATTCGCTTGAGTAAAAATCTAAAAATTTATTAATGAAATATATAATAATATATTACGATAAAAAAAAAAAAAACCTTTTTACATTAGAGTTGTTCATTTTCAAATTTTGATTTATTTTATTTTGATCATTATTTTCAAATTTTGATTCATTGAAATCAGAAGATTGAAATCGTTTCATAAGATTAGATTCAAGTTTGTGGAGATCGGTTAATATTGACTAAAGTTCGCATTCTTCTACACCCCACCCTGTATTACCATACCTCATTACTTTGCCACAAAAAATATTTTCTTAGAAGCTTTAGTGGGGTGGGGGACATGCACTCTCTATGCCTCACCCTGAATCCTTCCCTTGTTTATTTGTTTATTGCATTATTCTAATTTTCGAAGTACATCTGAATAACATTTATGGATAAACAGACTAAAGTTTATACTTTATTCTGTTTTTGTTCAAGTACTTTCGCCTGTCTCAGTTATTGTCAAGAACTGGGTGTTACCAGTGTGGAAGAAAAGCTTTTGTTGGCTACAACCTGGCATTTTTTTTAAAAAACATTTTGATTTAAATTAATCTAAATTGACATCATATATAAAACTCTACTACAACGCAGGAAAAATATTTAAATATCTTTTTATTTTTTACGCATTTTAAATATTTTATTAACAGTTTAACATACTATGATCCTGTGGTGAAGGGTATTTTACTGAATCAACGTTGTTTCTTTTCTGTAATAATAGTTTCGAGGAATTTAAGTATTTCCTTACATTGGCTACTGTAAAGTATTTGGTATTATCCACTAATTTATCTTATGTTGATCGTCGTATTTCCGTTGTTCGTGATATGCTGATCAATTTGTGTACGAATTGCACTAAATTTCGACAAGTTAACCTTCTATAGAGTGTGGTGCATGCATAGCCAGTATAGGAATATAATTTTATTTTTTTTATTATTAATATTGGGCATACAATACAAGTAGAAGAAGAAGAAGAAGTAGTGGTGGTAGTAGTACTAGAAGAAGAAGAAGACAAAGTAGTAGTAGTAGTAGTAGTAGAATAAAGGAGAAGACAAAGTAGTAGTAGTAGTAGTAGTACTAGAAGAAGAAGAAGAAACGGAAGTAGAAAAAGAACAAGCATACAATCATCCAAACGATATGAAAATTCATCATTAAAAAAAAAAACATAGTGTGTATTTTTGAGGCAATAATTAGGTTCGATGTTTTAAAGGAAACCGAATAGGTTCTCTTTTAATGGCATTCCTGGATGAATTTTTGAACTGCTTCAGTTTTTCTTATCAAATTACTAAATGAAAGTTGGCTTGAACGGCCACTCTTCTAAATCCTTTTTGCATTAATGCAGGTTTTCCCTGAGGCTTTATCTTTGGACTTGTTCCTAATTTTCACCAATGACCTTCTTGATGGCATCAATGATAAAGGCACAACTATTTATTCCTGTCTTAATAGTAAGTCTCAGTGGTTTGACATGGTCAAATTGGCAGCTGATCTCAAAAATTATCTACATTCTATTGTTAAGTGGGGCAAGGAAGACTTGCTCTTTTTTAATTGTTTGAGAGAACCCATTTTATCTTCCATCAGCATGGCTGATGCTAACCTCCAGGAGAGTGATTCATTTTACTTTCTTGGACTAATGTTTTCCACTGACATGTAATGGAAAGATTATATTGAATCAATTGTTAAGTCTGCTGCTAGGAAAGTTGATTCCCTTTGTCATGCTAGATAATTTTTCTCGCCAGAATCTATGTTACATATTTATAAGCCTACCATTTGTCCTTACTTTGAATATTGCAGCCACATCTGGTTTGTTGCTATTTAGAGATTCTTGATAAAATCCAAAGAAGAATCTGCAATGTTATTAGTCCTGACATCTTGTCTTCAGTCATTTTCCCACTGCTGTAATGTAGCCTCCTTGTGCCTTTTCTATAAAGACTTTCATGGTAATTGTTCTGATGAACTTGCTTCTACAGGAGGTAAACTTTATAAATTTAAGCACAGTACTAGATTGGTAGAAAAATCTCATCACTTTACACTTGAAATGGCTCAATGTAACTATAAGTTTTATGCTAACAGTTTCTTCTCTTGTACTTCCCACTTGTAGAACACTCTTCTGACTTCTGGCTTCCCCAGTCAACTTTGATTTTCAAAAATCTAAATGCAATGTCAATTGTTATCTACTGTCTTCTTAATTCTTGTTCTTTTATTGTTCTATCACCTTAATAGTGTTTTTTTTTCTTCATATTCTCTAACACTCAGTAACCCCTTGCATCTTAGTGGCTTTATTGCCTTGCTTGGGATGAAATAATTAAAAAATGTCTCATGAACAACATTGTGGGGAACTTTACAGGTTTATATTTGGAAATTAAACA
>OZ010613.1:67855927-67870927 GCA_963932145.1 Acanthosepion lycidas | reverse complement strand
GAGGAGCTGTTCTAGTATAAAAACCTGAAGAGTAATTGTTGAACTCGTGAAAAAAAGGAATGGAAAAAATCCCTGAATCATATACTTTGGCAAGCTCAACCCTACTCAGGGAACGGCCTATTCGGAAAAGCCTACATACTTTCTCCCTACATACAACGAGTGATACTTTGCCCTGATCAGCCAACCAGGGGAGGTAACAGTTTCAAAGCTATGGCGGTTCTGACACCCCTGATGCCGCCACAGCTTTTGCCATCAGACAGAGTATTGTTTTTTTTTGCGTAAACGTGTAAGTCTCTGCGATTGTTATGCAGCTGGAAGTCAAATATCCAACGTTGTGTTAAAAGCGTTCGCTTTTGATCGTTGAAAAAAAAATACAACGCGCTGGGAAAGTACTTGTAATCAAGTGACAGCTCTTGAGACCATAATTTGCGCACAGCTTTACAGACAACGACTTGACCAGGAGAACTATGCAGGAAAGTGCTTGGTTCAGAGCCAAGAGACCGTCACTAATCGTGAATGAACATATGAATCTCGTGTGAGATACGACCATTCTGATTGACAGTGCCTCGACAACATTCGTCCTGACATCACACTTGCGCACAAGAGTAGCTATGAATGGCTCCTGATAATGAGGTATAAGAGAATCTTGAAAGCGGAGCAGACGAAAGTCTAGAGGTACAAAAACCTGGCAGGGCAAACCCGTGAAATGCACAAAACATCAACTCAGGAGTTGTCTCTTTTCTGGTTGGAACACTCGGGAGTATTTTCACGAATCTTTCTGTGTCTCAAGATGCCTTGGAGATACCAGGCATCCCTGGGAATACGCAGGAGGTAGTGCTGTTTGAAACAGTTCATAAGATGAAAGCATTGTGTCTCTTAGCTACAGGTACAAGCTGAGGGATAACCATTATCACTCTGCCGAAAAAACTCAGTGTATTAAATAATAATAATAATAATAATAATAATAATAATAATAATAATAATAACTAGTTTTAATATGTGAAAATTTGAATGTTTTCCTATTTTAAATTCTGATGAATCTTAATTCTTCAGTTTATGATGGAATATGTTGATACGTTCTGAGCTGGTACGTTAGTAAAATATCCGTAGAAATTCCCCCATCGCATCTTTAAACATTTGAGCTTATTAACTTTAACAAAATATTGCAATAACAATCATAAATATGAATTCTGGTCTTTATTTAAAGAAGTAAGGGGGTACAAATGAAAATATTTGAAACTGACAACTTTTCCATTTAACGAAAATAGTCGTTAAACACTTCTTTCTTTCTTTCTTTCTTTCTTTCTTCTTTTCCCTTTCTTTCTTTTTTTAATTTTCTTTTCTTACTTCTATCTCTTCTCCTTTCATTTCCTTGCTTTTCTTTCTTTCTTTCTTTCTTTCTTTCTTTCTTTCTTTCTTTCTTTCTTCCGAACTGCCACACCAACCATTAACTTTCATAAATTTTAATAAAAAACAATAATAATATCCGAGAGCGGGAAAGCTTAATGCATCGTTCGTTTGTTTCTTTAACAGCATATCAAGTCCTACATGGGTCATTTATTGCCGAGTTTTAATTTTCTTGGGAGCATTAGTAATTTCTTTTACAAAAATATATTGCTGGCAATTTTTTTTTTTGTTACAAAAATGCATTGCTGGCAATTTTTTGTTTTTTTTACAAAAATGCATTGCTGGCAATTTTTTGTTTTTTTAACAAAAATGCATTGCTGGCAATTTTTTGTTTTTTTTTACAAAAATGCATTGCTGGCATTTTTACTATAAAATAATATTTTTTATGCTTTCATAGTGTTTTGTTTTTGGTTTAGGGGTTAACTATTAGCCCATCACTGAGACCCAAACAGGTGCTACCACATCGGGCCAGGGCTGAGCTGAGAACAACAGCAATTATGAGGTGGCTACACGCTCTTTAAAACTTTCAATATTCCTTGCTGTCGGATGTAGGTTAACCAGAACATCTTAATGTATAGCGATATAAAAAAAAAAACAAAAAAAAAAAAACGAAAAAATATTCTGGTTGCAGTTTCTATTGCACACACACAAAAAGATGTTTTGTAAACATTTTATTATTAAATTTATTTAGAAGTAATGAGGGTACAAATAAAAGATTTGAAATTCATATTTGCAACACAGGTGCACGCCATCAGAATGAATGCAATCAAGTTCAGGTTAAACAGATCACAAGAAGAAAGCAAATGAAAGATGTTTGGGAAGGCTGATGAGAAAGTTGTCACAGAACGACTATAAGTGACGACATGATTGAACTGGTAAAAGAATCCATTGGGAAGGATGCCGCAAATTTGGCTTCAACGTGAAAGACAAATAGTATATCAACCAGAGGCACTGATAGAAAATGATTGTCACAATCGATGGGATTTGTCGGCTCAGACAAATCATATCATTGAAGCAAGAAGACTCGACCTTTTTAGAGATAAAGAGAATAGCAAGTGTCAACTTATTGACTTTGCTGTTCCATGTATGATACAAAAGTGGGCTGAAATGAAACTAGAACGATTGAAAAATGCCAGGATGGGACCAGGGAGCTGAAGAAATATGGGAAATGACTTTTGAGGTAATTCCTGTAGTAATGAGTTCATTTATAGCACTGGAGATTCTCAGGAAAATGGCATAATTAACTATTCGAGAAGTCCTCCAGTTCAAGAACAGAATTTCCATTGACGACATCATAATTACAACAGTCTTTCTTTTTTTTTTCTTTCTTTCAGAATAATATTAATCCATAGAAATGTCTCGATCTGATGAGACTAATTAAGAAACATGATTCTAGTTTTTAGATTAACGTTTAAGTTTTGTGGTAAAGAACAAGACGGAATATGTTGCCGCTGAAAGAAACTTCTCCATAAAACCTACAGAAAAAAAAATAAAGAAAAAGACATTGAGAGAATGAAAATCACATAATACCAGTGGTAATAGGGGTTGGTCAAGAAAAGGATGGAAAAATACACCGGCAAAATCGTTGGCAACATTCTATCCAGAAGATTGCTGTCATTAAGGTGTACACTATTCCTGAAATAAATCCATCACAACTTCATGATAGCCCCAAGTCCAAGGGAGGGACTCGGCTCCATCATTGAACGATGTTGGACTTAGTTTAAATAACTGAATAATAATAATATTAATAATAATAATAATAATAATAATAATAATAATAATAGCTGCATGGATAAAATCAAACTTTTTTGCCAAAGGTGACGATGAGTTGAATAATAATAATAATAATAATAATAATAATAATCCGAGAATGAGCACGAAAAAATATGTCTGACGTCGTATAGGGACCATTTTTACTGACAAGCGCTTGGAGAGTAATCGCCCTGATATCACAAGAATGACAATAGCAATGAATGACTTTTGATAAACGTTGGTGTACCTTGGGATAAGAACATCGTGAAAGTGGAGCAAGTGAAAGTACAAAGGTGTCAATAATAATCATTCATTGGTCAAGATACTGAGGAAGGTCCTCAAATAATTCAGGTAACTTACTGCCACTTGATCTCGAATGTGAGTCATCAGACATTACTGGTGTGAAAACATGAGTATAAATTTATTTTTTTGGTTGATTATTGTTAACTAAATAATTCTTCTTTTTCTTTCTCTTCATTTTCATTTTCTTTCTTCTTTACCACAAGTGTTCCAACGTGGCTTATCTCTGCGTCTCTTGATGCCAAATATTTCGAAACTTATGAAGCAAGGAGAACAACTTCAAGTGGCCATAAACTTACTTTTGTCGACATGAAACAAAATTTGGTGGGGAACCTTTTTACTAGCAGAGTCCTTCTTGCCATTATCACCCACCTTCGGACCGAAAATGGAAGTGGAACTGAAAAATGCTGACTGATGAAATCGAAAAAAACGACAGACAGTGAGAATGTAACGTATTTTTTCTTTCTTTCTTTCTTTCTTTCTTTCTTTCTTTCTTTCTTTCTTTCTTTCTTTCTTTCTTTCTTTCTTTCTTTCTTCCCGTCTGTCTGTTTGACTTTCTTTCTTTCTTTCTTTCTTTCTTTCTTTTTTCCCGTCTGTCTGTTTGATTTTCTTTCTTTCTTTCTTTCTTTCTTTCTTTCTTTCTTTCTTTCTTTCTTTCTTTCTTTCTTAGAGGGTTCGGAATGGACTGACAGAAGAAGGGAGAGGGGAGAAAAAGAAGAGTGCAAGTGAAGCAGAGAGAACAATTAAGAGTGATATTCAGGGGGGGATAAAACATCAAATGAAGAAAAGGAAAAAGAAAGAGGGAGAGAAAGAAACTGTAAGCTGATGAGAAAGAGTGGACAGAGAAAGACGAAATAACGAAAGACAAATAATAATAAACAAAACTCAAAAGGGAAAGTTACAAGATGATAGAGAGGGGAGTGGGCAAAAGAGGTGAGAGGATAGATAAATATGAATGTCCAAGATAGGAAAAGAAATTCTATGAAAAGGAAGGAAGACATTAAGCGTTAAAGAGAGAATGAAAATAGGGAAGGAAGAAAGGAAGGAAGGAAGAAGGAAAGACAGAAACTAAGGGAGAAAGGAGGGAAGGAAGAAAGAGTGAAAGAAATTAAGGCAGAAAGGGAGGAACAAAGAAAGAAAGGAAGAAAAGAAGGAAGGAAGGAAGGGAGAAATAAAGAAACGGGGGAAGGAAGAAAAAAGAAAGCAAGAAAGGAAGGAAGAAAGAAAGAAAGAAAGAAAGGAAGAAAGAAAGAAACGGAGGAATTAAGATAGAAAGGAAGAAAGGTAAGAAGGAAGGAAGGAAGCAAGGAAGAAAAGAAGGAAGGAAGGAAGGAAGGAAGGAAAGAAAAAAAAGAAAGCAAGGAAGCAAGAAAGGAAGTAAGGAAGGAAGGAAGGAAGAAAGAAAGGACGCAATAGAACGAAGGAAGAAAGAAAGAAAGTAAGTAACGAAGAAAGAAAGAAATGAATGAAGAAAGAAAGAAAGAAACAAAAAAAGACAGAAAGGAAGTAAGTAAGGAAGGAAGATGGAAAGGAGAAAAAATGAAAGTAAGGAAATAAAGAAGGAAGGAAGGAAGAAAGAAAGAAAGAAAAAAGAAAGAAAGAAAGAAAGAAAGAAAGAAAGGAAAAAGAAAGAAATGATAGTCAAAATAGAAAAGAAAGAAGGAAAGAAAGAAAGGAAGAAAGAAAGACACGTGAAAAAAATTAAAATTAATGTTAGTGTAGTGTGTTCAAGATTTTTTTTTTTGCTGGAGATTGGGAAGTGGGTCCTAAGTAAGTCCTAAGACTCCGGAGGTTTTAATAGTGGATACAATTAGGTTACCTCGAACCATTGTTACCTTTAGGCGATCTTTGGCTAAGTTCTAGCATCTGTTTACCGCCTCACGAGGGTTACGATATTTTTTCTACCCAGCAAACATGGAAAGTGTTATATATATATATATATATATATGGCTTTTATATTATATTCTTACTCTGTCCTGGACATTGAGATCTACCTGGATTCTATCCTCTTGGATATATATGTGTGTGTGTGTGTGAGAGAGAGAGAGAGAGAGAGAGAGAGAGAGAGAGAGAGAGAGAGAGAGAGAGAGAGAGAGAGAGAGAGAGAGAGAGAGAAATATTTTTTTTTAAATATCTCATACGGGTAAGTTATATAAGTAAAAGAAGTTTCAAATGCAACTGGGGTGTTTAAGAATATTTATTTAGATGGACTTTACTGATTTCACAGTTCTGTTTTTTCAAAAGTTATATTAAGATGGAGAGACGTGTGGCTTGCCATAATCAGTTTTTTCGCATCCTAATAGAGTTGGAGAATTCTTGCTGTTTCATGTAGAAAAAAGGCGGCTCCAATTGCTATCTGTTTAAAATGCAATCTGAGTTGTTAATTATGATCCCGCGATCAGCCATTACAATTTTTGCGCCCAAATTAATGGTGATAAGTTTTTGTTATCAAAAGATGGTAGTGACATAGTTCAGCGAACTTGGCAAATGACAGCAAAGTGTTAAGTTGTTCTTAAGTACTTTTGGTAAGTAGTTCATGGCAACAGTGTCTTAAGTGGCGTGGATTTAGTTTTATTGGACCCTAGTAGCAATTCCAAAAAGTTCAAGGATTAATTTTGCGACTTCGTGTTTGTGCATTTGTGTGTGTGTAGAAATCGTTTTAGTGTGTTCTACTTGGTTGGAATGTGGAGGATTATGTGACATGAGGAAAAATTATAATAGTGCTAATAATGATGATGTCGAGGGATGAAATGTAAAGAAGGATAACCGCACATCCCATTATATATATATATATATATATATATATATATATATATATATATATATATATATAGTTTATGCAAACTTAGGTAATCCGTATGGGTAGACCCGAGGAGGATGATATCCGGAGAGCTCAATGTAAAATTCAGAGCAGATATATTTCATTTTTCATTTTTCATTTTTCATTTCAATTTTTGGAAGTAAAGTCTGATGATCCAGAACCCTGTTAAAGGGGTTATGGTGAAATAATTTATTACATGGAACCTTGACGTGGTCTGTTTTTATTCAAACATACATACATATATATATATATATATATATATATATATATATATATATATATATATATATATATATATATATGTTTCATTAAACAATATAGACAAGTGTTGTTTTTTATTTTCATAACGTCTGATAAGCTTAATAACATTATCATTAAACGAAGAAAGAAAATCACAATACTGATCCATATTTTTTATATCACATATACATCAAACAGTTGAAACCTAACCTAAACAAAATCAACTATGGAATCTCTACAAATATCCTTAAATGTCTATAATTGCTAACAGAAGTCATTGGTTTATACCAACGGCTTCCTATACTTAATAATTCTCGAATTCACTCTCGCGTGGTCATGTGTAACGTCATGAGGTGCGGTGCGATTTTCGCTTCCAGCGTCTTATATGCACGTGTTTATCGTTGCTTGTAAATCATCCATGTAAACAATAACAGACCATCATCACTGTCTTGCTTAATATATTGTACAGTAATTGACATCTTTGATAATGGCTTATGTAAGCCGAAACCTTAGATTGGATTAAAAAATATGGATCAATATTGTGATTTTCTTTCTTCGTCTAATGATAATATTATTAAGCTTATCAGACGTTATGAAAAGAATTTACTTAAAATAAATAGACAACACTTGTCTATATTATTTAATAAAACATGTCTGAATGAAAAAATGCTGTCTAAAAGCACACAATACATGCATACATACATACATATATATATATATATATATATATATATATATATATATATATATATATATATTCACTGAAAACAGACAACTTTAAGGGTCCATTGGTTATAATTTATTTCCTCAGGGAGTTTCTTTTCCCTGGCTCATCAGACGACACTTCCATGGGTGAAAAAATGGATTTAGATTTACATATATTTTTTATACACTTTAGTAGGGTAGTTTTAAGTTGATGTAAGGTGATACAGAGAGTGGGGAGACAGAGTGTGACAGACATGGTCGAAATTAGAGAGGGAAAGGAGAGATATGAATGATTTTAAATTTATTTTTATTACAATACTTAATAGTGAGGAGTGGGGGGGTAAGGACCAGACATCGAGCTATTTAATAGGTCATCTCACAGAAAACGATATAGAGAGAAAAAAGAGAAGTAAAGAGGTAAGAAATAAGACTTTGGGTTTTAAGGAAAGAAAGGGGAATCGAGATTTGGAAGGGGAAATTAAGTGAATTAATGTATCTGGGAATATTGCGGCTAATTTGGAAAACTCAGTTTTATATATTTTGCCATTAACGTTTTTTTCAACAAATTAAACTAAGATATAAATATCATTTGATTATAAGATCAATAAGCAAAAAAATATTACTATTATTAATATTTTGAATAATAATAATAATAATAATAATAATAATAATAATAATAATAATATGTGTGTGTGTGTGTGTGTGTGTACATAAAACTTGTGTTCGTATAAGTCTTTTCTTTTCTGCAAGTAAAGTGTGTAAAAACTGTTCCATTAGCCATTATCAAGATATGATTACTTGTTATTTTTAACTGAATGTGAAGATTTTTATATGTGATGAGAATTTTTATTTTATTTTCCAAACACGGACAGCACATTGTGGCCGTGTTCATATCTAATGCTATTGAGTGGTGGATTTTTTCTTTTTATTATTAGTGTTTCCATTATTTTTAGTCTTTTTTTTTTTATTTGCGGATGAGTCTATAATGCTAAAGAAAGAATCGATTTATCTTTAATCCGCCATTTTTATTATCTAAGTCGCAATTTTTAATGGATATCCGTGTTTGAAACAGGGTCCTGAACTGAGAGAAATCAAATTAGAGAAAGAGGGAGAGAGAGAAAGAGGGAGAAATGCAAATATGAAAAGAAATAACGGCAATGAAAAGAGAGAATTTTTGAAGCAAAATTGGAGCGATTGAGTGATTGACAAAGGGAGAAAGATTGGGAAAAAGTGAGAGATTAAGAGAGAGAGAGAGATGGAGAACAAGAAAGTGAAAGCATTATTTAGAGAGAGAAAGAGAGAAAGAGAGAGTGTGTGTGAGAGAGAGGTAGAGAGAGTGTGTTTGAGAGAGCGGGAGAGAGATTGAGAGAGTGTGAGAGAGAATGTGTGATAGAGAATGGGAGAAAAAGTATGTGTGAGAGAGAGGGAGGAAGAGAGGGAGAGAGAGGAGGGAAAGAGGAGGAGAAGAGAGGGAAAGAGAGAGCGTGTGAGGAAGGGAGTGACAGTGTGTGTATGTGTCTGTGAGAGAGAGAGAGAGAGGGAGGGGGATATAGAGGGAGAGATAGACAGAGAGAGAAAAAAACGGGGGTTAGGAATGGATACGTTTTATCTGTATTACCGAGTAATACATGTCACAAAAGATCTTTTTTTGAAAAGGAAAATATTGAAGTCAGCTCGTGTGATTTGTGGGATGTGAGAGGGAGGAAACGTCAAGGACACACAGACAGACAGAGTGTGAGACACACAGACAGACAGAGACACAGAGAAAAAAAAGCGAAAGTAAGAAAGAGAGAGGGCGTGAACGTGAGAGTGATTTTTAAATCAATTCATCCCAAGATAGGCGATAATGCCACTAAGACATTTAATAAAGAAAATCTTTATTTTTTTATTTTTTTTTTTTTGATTCGTGTTTTCTATAAAGTGAAAAAATAATGTCGGACGCCGCCAAAAAGCAAAAAGAATTCTTCATGGTTTTTAATTTCCTTCGTGTGATATCATTTTTGTTCCTTTTCGGATGTAGAATTTAAAAAAAAAAAAAAAAATGAAAACAAAGCAAACATAATCTGTTTACTAAAAATGCGTCTCGAAATAGTAAAACACGGGTTCTGCTAAATATTCCTATTTTATTCTTAACCAGCTCTACAGAAAGATGCTGAGAATGTCATCGTCTGAACATGTAAGCAACAAAGAAATTTTAGAGAAAATGACAACACAAAAGATTCTTACATCAGAAAGAGATAGTTGAAATTTCTAGGGCACATAACGAGGAAAGAGGGTTTGGAAAATTACTCACAGAAAAAATTGAAAACAAGTGGGACAGTTGAAAACAGTGCATGACCTACCGAACGAACTTGCGTAAATGGTTGGCAGAATAGAGATTAGAAGAGATAGCAGAAAGGTTAACATTTTCTAAGCGCTACAAAGGGCAGGCAATTGTGGAGAGCCATAAAAGGAAAAGATCATTAGCAAAAAATTTTCGTTTGGTTGAGCAAGGGAATTTAAGACAAGAAAAGAACGGGAGAAACATAACCAATTATTGGAAATGCAGTTGCCTTTACAACTTAGGGGAGCAATAGAAGGACTTATGGATACTGAAGTCTTCCAGGAATGGTTGAAGCACCGTAACCTGAAAGTGTAATCGCAGTAGCAGAGTAACAAGCCTTACATAAGAAATCCATAGCTAGCAAAAGATGATTGAATGTGTTGGCTTTGTGGTGAGAAACAAAATGCCACACATGTAATCATTGGCTGTAAAATCCTGGCACAAAAGACATGATCGTGTTTGTTTTAATTTACACTTTTTTAAATAGTTAAAACGTATCCAAGAAATGATAAAATTACGTGACCACTAACTGTAATGGAAGAAGAAAGCAAACAAGAGAAATTCTGGGACAATGAATTTCTTACAGATCGAGTTATTGAACACTGAAATAGTCAGTTAGAAACGACTTCAACAAATACCAACAGGAGATAAATATTAGAAAGACCTTTTCGGCTAACAATTACCCTGCATGCATGACATCAGCTTCCATAAGAATGAAGAAAATAGTCGAGAACATCAATGAAACTCAGTTACGCTACCTCTACCGAAACAAGCTCCACATGACTAAGAACTGTGTGTAGTACATCCCATGAAGTTGTGGCAAGAAATACAAAAGAGGAGCCAGTTGCCTCTCAAAGAAACCTTTTGGGTGCTTCAGGTCCTTCCTTTTTATGGTTTCTTTCGAAGTAACCAGTTATAACAAATGAAAACGAAAGCCAAATAATGGAGCCATAACCAGCTGACTACATATATCACAGCAAAGAAATTAAAAAAAAAAGCTCAGAAAACTGCTCTGAACAGAAGCCTGAGATTGCCAGATTGTGGAAAATGCCAATGAAAAATGTTAAAGTCATGCTAGTAGTGATTGGGGAACTTGGATCCAACCCATTAAAGTTTAAAGAACATGTCAACCAACATGGTGGAAAATACACTTTTCGAATGCTACAAAAATCAGCCTTATTGACAGGCAAAATCTTCCCTGGTCCTCATGACATAACAACAGTACCAGGATACATTCAATATATAATAATAATAATAATAATAATAATAATAATAATAATAATAATAATAATATTCTTTTTTTTTGATTCTACTGCTAAAAGTCTATGACTCAAACGTAAGGTAAAAAAAAAATCATTATCCTTATAATACTGGAGAAGAATGTTAAAATCATTCCGGTAATGATTGCAACACTTGGCTACATCCATTCAAGTTTAAAGAATATGTCGATCAACTTGGTGTAAAATATACTTTACGAATGTAACAAAAATCAGTTTTTTGGGGTACAACAAGCATACTTCAAGCATCTCGGGTGAGGCAGTCTTTGCACTCAAGAAATGCATATTGTAAGTTTAACTAAGTTTAAACTTTATATTTCAGTTTCAAAACTAAATTAAAAAAAATATATTTCACTTGCAACACCGAGTGGCTTGCACGTTGTCCTTGAACTTCTTGTAAGCTGCTTGTTTTTTGTTTTTTTTTGTGTGTGTGTGTGTTAATGCACATGTAATAGGAGTAGGGAGACATTCATATCGTCCGCTCAGCACTCCCCACTTCTCTTGAACAAGCTTGGGGGCTCATCCCTTGTTTCTTGTTTACGAAGTGGTTCCCGGTACTTTTCCTCCCCTTCTCCCTGGCCTCCGTAGAAGCACTGTTGCGATTCTCTCGTGATATGTGCAGTCTGTGGCAACGCCTCTTCATTCTGAGGGTACCGGGTTGACAGTTTTCTGGTTGCTGTTCCCGACTGGTAGTTAGGAGCCATAATTCCTGCGTAACATCGTGAGCGACCGCTCTTGATCAACAGTTGCTTAATATCGAGGAGGCTGTAGTGTGATTTCGCGCATGGAAGGGTGTTCCTGCACGCACCTCCGGTAGGCAACACTGAAGCCACATCATGTTGCAAACCGCACCAGTTCCTTTCTGCTTTTGTCTCATAAGATGACCGTCTGCTACTTCTACTTCAGGCTTTCTCATTTTCACTGCCAAACATGACAACAAACGATCAAAAAAGTAAAACTAAACCAGCTCTAAATAATCACCTAAACCCTTTGACATTTCCTTTTCTAACATCCGTCGCATTCGAACCAACTTCTGCAGTGTGGAATCGTTTCTCATTGAGAAGTCTCCCGATATACTGGTCCTCTGCGAGACCAACCTCAACTCGTTTATCCCCTCATCTGATCTCTCGATCACCGGTTACCTTCCTCTCCTTAGAAAAGACTCCCAAACCCACATGCATGGTCCGGGAGTTTACGTCAAGGACGATCTCTCATTAGCTAGAGAGCTCTTTCTCGAATCTTCGGACAATTGATACATGTGTCTCCATCTATCTCTCCTCAATGATGTAAGCTACCTCTTCTTCCTCTATCGCTCTCCATCCTAACAAGACTGTGGTGTACTCGAGATCATTTCCGACAATATAGACAAGGCTATCTCTCTTCATCCGTTTGCTCATATATTTGTGTTCAGTGACTTTAACACGCACCATGCCAAGTGGCTTAACAACTGTATAACTGACCTTGCTGGCATACATCCGTTAACTTCACAATTACTCAATCCCTCGCACAAGTGGTTGACTTTCCCACCCGTTTTCTCAACAACCTGAAGTGTTAGGCTTCCTTTCTCGATTTCTGTTTTAATCCCATCCCTGACTACGCAGTTCTGCCTTCTTGGCAACACTGATCATGCTGTAGCGTCTGTCAATATTTCCTTCTAGTCCACGCCGAGCAAAGAACCTCCTATCAACGAAACATCTTTCTGTTATCAACGACCGTGATTTCCCTCATTATGTCCCCTAGAATGTGGTCTTTAATCTCCCTGTTCAAGAATGCACTTCTGGAGGTCACTTCCTGGGTAAAAGCCGGAATCGCGTCTTTCAACCCCGCATGGAAATATAAGGTTAAGTCACGCTCATCCCTTTGGTTCTCTGCTGCTTGCTCAGCTGCTGTTGCCCACAGGAATCATTACTTCCACCTCTACCGTAGCGACTTGTCAGATTGCAACAGACGTCTCTTTGTCTCAACCCGAAATGAGTGCAAGAGTGTCCTCAATGAAGCAAAGTCACTATTTGCTGATAGAATGAAACAAGGTATTGCAAATTCGTCTCCAAAGATTATTGGTGTCTCTGCAAGAGCGTACTAAGCAACAGCAAACCCACAATACCTCCTTTGTTCAACCAATTTGAGGTCCTGACTTCCCCAGCTGATAAGACCGAATGCTTTGCTTGTAAATTCTCACCCAATTCAACCCTCGACTTGTCCGGTGAACCCACAGCCGATTCCCCATCCCAGAACTGAGGCTTTGTTAAGCGATTTGCATCCATCGTTGATATTGGGCATCATCTCTAAATTAGACTCCCATAAGCCTAACGGTGGGGAAGAGATACCAGCCATTGTCCTGAAGAAATGTGCTCCTGAACTGGCTCCCGTCCTCTCCAAACTATACAACTATTGCCTCAAAGACCCCTGCTTTCCATCCTGTTGGAAGTCTTCATCTGTTATATCTGTTTTCAAGAATTCTGGCGACCCTTCTGACCCATCTAACTACCGTCCTATATCTTTGGCAAAGTGTTTGACGCTTTAATCAATACCGAAGTGGTTAAGCACCTTATATTCCATGATCTGCTCTCTAACAAGCAATCTACCTGTTCTATAGCTGATGTGCTTACAGCCATAATTCATTTAGTAAGCACTTCACAATAACGGAGAAGCTCGTGCCGTGGCCCTAGATATCTCTAAAGCGTTTGATAGGGTTTGGTATGCCGGCCTCCTACGTAAACTTCAGATATGGTATTTCTTAATACAATCATTCCTTTCAAACCATATAATGAAGGTCGTCCTCCAGTTACTTTCTCACGAACGCAGGTGTTCCCTTAGACTCTTTCCTGGGTCCTTCATTGTTCTTTATCTTCATTAATGATTTTCCAAAGAAGGTAGAGATCTATGCAGACGACACCATTCCTACCTAAATAGCTAATCTGGAATCACTGACAAAATTAACCTGGCCATTGTACTCAAAAAGGACCTCTAATCGGATTTTGACTGGGGCAGGAAATGGTTGGTTAACTTTCATGCCTCAAAAACAAAATTTCTCTCTATTATCCACCACAGAGAGAGAGAGAGAGAGAGAGAGAGAAAGAGAGAGAGAGAGAGCACATCTTTGTGACTGCTCGGTCACACATTGTCCGCTGACCTTAGATGGAATAATTTCATTGAATCAATAGCTTCATGTACCGCAAGATAAAGTTGGTTCTCTGTGTCGAACCAGAAAGTTTTTCACGCCCGAGTCCATCCTTCAAATCTATGAATCAACTATTCGCCCTTGCATGGAATACTGCTGCCATATATGGTCTGGACTCCCCGCTCTTCGTCTTAGGGTCCTCGACAAAATCCAGAGACGGATATGCAAAGTGGTTGGCCCTGATCTCGCATCTCGTTTACAGTTGCTCTCTCACAGACGTGCCGTTGCCACCCTCTGTCCTTTCTACAAATACCTGCACGGTGACTGCTCTGAGGAGGTATTTTCGCTAGTTCTCAAACTGCATGAATTTAAACATGCCACTAGGTCGGCATTTCAGTCCCACCCTTTCACTGGCGAAACGGTTAAATGTAGCCGTCTCTTCTACTCCAATAGCTTTATGTTTCGCACTTCCCGTCCGTGCAACTACCTTCCCCTTACTTGTTTCCCTGATAGCTATAATCTTCAACTATTCAAATTTAATATCAATAAACATCTCCAGATGCCCTGATCTATTTCCCTGTCCTACTCTTTTCCTCTATCACCCCTCTTTATTCTTGCTCCCACTCTCTGTAACCCCTTGCGTGCTAGTGGCACACTCGCCTTGCTTGGGGTGAAGTTAAAAAAAAATACTGCTTGTCTGGGGTCCGTGTTGTAATTTGACAG
Organism: Acanthosepion lycidas; assembly: GCA_963932145.1. NCBI lineage: Eukaryota > Metazoa > Mollusca > Cephalopoda > Sepiida > Sepiidae > Acanthosepion > Acanthosepion lycidas. The sequence continues at coordinate 67,856,258 of OZ010613.1, read as the reverse complement.
TAACTTCATTGATACCCAACACATATACGCAACAACAGTCTACCATGACACATTCCATATAATAATAATAATAATAATAATAATAATAATAATAATAATAAAAACAGACCGGAATGAGCAGATTATTCTTTGATTTAAAACTTGAAACTGCTGGTAAAAAACAATGAAGGTCATAAGAGGAACACAATCAAAAATTAAGTCTTTTACTAGAAATATTTAGATTTTTGTTTCATTTGTTTTTAATTTTTTTTTTATCGAAGGGTCAAGCAAAATAAAGCCCTTTACTTATTTAGTAAAGGGCTCTATTTTAAGACTCTATTTTAGGGCTTAT
>OZ010613.1:67810927-67848427 GCA_963932145.1 Acanthosepion lycidas | reverse complement strand
GATTAGTTCGTCACCCACAAGGGCTCGGAGACGCTTTTGAACTCTATTAAGGCTGGAGAGTGATGTCTGGGCAGTTCCTGCCCAAATATAACAAAAGCAATGCATTTTTGGCCTGCACTGGCTCTTGTAATGGTAGAGGGTAGGAGGAAGAGTCAGGTACTTACTAGAGTGCTACAGGGAGCCAACAATTTTACTTTCATCCTCAGGATCATATGTGCGAGTTCCACTTGATATCGGGTGTGAGTTTGTGGCCAAACGGTTTGAGTTTGAGGTCTTCCGTTCATCGAGATTGGTGGTATTTCGGTGGGAGGGGTGCAGATCGGCGATGATGGAATGATGTAACTGGCTTCGTCTTCGAGGCATTGAATGTAACCAGCCAGTATTTTTATAATAACTTCTTATTAAACTAAAGAAGAGAATTGACTGTAAATTGTAGTCACAGTCTACCTTTTACCTTACAATATGTTCAAACTTTGAATTTGATAAAAAATCAGTAAATGAACTACTCTGCACATTATATGGCTAACTATTCTATTTGTAAGATTCATTTTGATTTAATATAGCTCTGTATTGATGTTTAACTAGTATCATTAACATCTTATATGGATTTACAGATGTTTAGTATTATTAGCATCTTATATATATGCTCTTATATTATGCTATTAACGGTTGTATATTAATTTGCCAAAGTAGTTTTGCATTTATGATCTATATTTTTTAAGTTATTTACCTGTTCCTTTTATTTATCAACTACAAACTTTTATGTGAGGAAGCTGACGGAGCATATAACTAGTTAGCATTATGTTAAATTACCTCTCTACCTCTTTCGTTTTTACTTAGGAAAGCTGAACGCCAAACTTCTATACATCTTACGAAATAATGTAACCATTTGTATTTGTCCATAATGAAATTGTCTAGGATCGATATGCTGACAACTTCGTGTCATGACCTACATTAAAAACTTTTTTCCGCTGAGTTTGAATTTAGCGTAGGTCACATTCGATTGGTTAACTACGGTAAAGCCGATAAGGCTATTTTTAATTCTGTTTTTTTTTTTTTTTTTTGAAAAAGAGAGAAGTATTCTGTTTTTGAAATTAAATTAATCGTACAATTGTCAGTAGTTTACCATCACCCGAGGAGACACATTTGTAATGCTGAAGCATAATTCCCATTGTGTAGCGATTTTTAATGTATTTTTGTTTTAATACCCTAAAATGAACATTGCATATATTTTTTCACTTATCTTACCTAATATACATTAATACATTAAGAAATGGACAAAGTCCGACAATTTTATTTATTAAAGACATTTTTAAGTTTAACATTCTTTTTATAGATACAAGTATTTAAGTAAATGCTCTGTTTATAATAAACAGTATTAAATATCATTTACCGACCTGAATGTCCGAGAAATTTTCATAGAAAATATTCAATCTTGAACAGGATACGAAACTGTATCCTATACGGAATCGTCATTTACGCTGACGTGCCTAACCTCTCGGCCACCAAGGATCGTCCGGTAGGCCAGGTCGAATTTACTGCTTATAAACTTTAATCTTCCATGAATCTCGCACATTCATAACTCATGGCATATCAAATGTAAAACAATGGCGTCATACATTAAGAAATGGACAAAGTCCGACAATTTTATTTATTAAAGACATTTTTATGTTTAACGTTCTTTTTATAGATACAAGTATTTAAGTAAATGCTCTGTTCGAATCCTGTCCAAGGACGAATATTTTTGTATGAAAATTTCTCGGACATTCAGGCCGGTAAATGTTATTTAATACTGTTTATTATAAACAGAGCATTTACTTAAATACTTGTATCTATAAAAAGAACGTTAAACATAAAAATGTCTTTAATAAATAAAATATATATATATATATATATATATATATATATATATATATATATATATATATATATATATATATATATGCTTGTGTCTGTATTAATGACAGAAATGGATGGTAAGGAGGAAAACCATCACATTTTATTCCTTGATCAACTTTATGAAGGGAATTATAGAATTTTTTAGTGTCATCATCATGAGAGGTGTTTCGACTTGAAGGTAAACTGAAAATCAGTGTGATTTCTTATCTTCAGCAACTTTGCAAATTTATTTGTCCTTTCGAAATCTATCAGTCCGAAAATGGTGAATATCTTCCAAGCTCCCCTAAGATACACAGAAGGAACGTGGACGTTATTTAGTAAATTGTATTTATACACAGAAAGAACGTGGACGAACAATAACGTTAAGTGCCCGACTTTTAAATTAAAGAAACACTGCGAAATATTCTAAAAACTGATTACGTTAAAGAATTGTAAATAGAACCTAAATGTTCGACATATTCAAAAGAAAGGGAATTAATGTCTTTAAAGATATAGTTTATACATATCTCGATCTTTACATATACACATAGTAGTGATATTTTTTTAAATGTGTCTAACATTTACTTTATATTCCGTTACTTATTTTTAATACGAGAAGGCGTTGAGAAATGTTTCATAAAAGAAATGTTTCATAAAAGAAATGTTTCATAAAAGAAATGTTTCATAAAAGAAATGTTTCATAAAAGAAATGTTTTTATTTCCATACAAAGTGTCCGGACTACCTTTCTTAGCGCCACCATGTCTAACCTTCATGGCTAACAGCCGCCATGACACGAACATTTTAGCGAACTAACTTCATTCTCTTCGTATACCACTGATAAGATGTAAGTTCCACTCGCGCAGCTTCTTCCCACTACTTTGTGGAACCGGCTCCCAAGAGAGTGTCCCCCCAGTATCACTACAATTTCAAGCTGTTCAAGTGTAAGTTTAACCGTTTTCTTCCCAACATATCCTCATAAACGGTTACTCTTACCTCTTACTCTGTAATCCACTTCTTCGAGTGGCTCTTGGGACTTGTATAGGATCAACATTATTGTAAAAAAAAAAAAACACGCACTCACGCATATGTCAATCGTTTTATTTATATTCACATGAAAGCAGACATATTTTTTGCAGTATTTCTTAGTTGATGTTCTATCTTATTATTACCTGAAATTTTCTACACTTTTCGAAAGGTTCCGCTTGTCAGTATAACGAAATCTTCGTTCTTATTCTCTTTATAACCCGATCTGCCATTATAGGGCAGGCTTCTTTTTTCTATTCTTTTAAATTTTTCTCAGTTATTAAATGTTGGCGAATTCTAATTTCCATCTGGAATCACCGTTTTTACAAAACTGCTTGTTATAGCGTCGTCTTTCAACTCTTTACTTTTTATTTTGTTTCTGCTAAAAAGACCATTTCAAATTTTGATAAGCTCCGTTGAAATCAGAGGAAATATTAATGGTGTACTATCTTTAATTAAAAAAGTCTGTATGAATTCGTGTTCATGTGGATAATGTACTCTTAATGAGCATATACTCTCTCTATCATACACACACACACACACACTCATATATATATATATATATATATATATATATATACGTGTGAGTGTGTGTGTATATGTGATACCTAGACTCAGATTACATGGACGTAAAGCCGGCCTGACATTCATACGTAAATCAACTAAACGTTCCGTGTGAAATGACGTACATAAGACTCTGTACTTATTTGTACTGATTCAGTTTCAAAGTTTTCACACGTGTAAATAAATCTGCTGCAGGCAAGCAAGACAGAGAACTTGTAATAAAGGGCAACATAAAATAAAAACACTCAAAACAGGATTCTTATGGTGAATTTGAACCCTAAAACTATCGCCATAATTGCCCGAATCGACATTCTCCATCTACCTCCTCCTCCTCCTCCTCATCATTATTATTATTATTATTATTATTATTATTATTATTATTATTATTTTATACTGAATCTATCATGCTACTGATGTTGTGTATATGTATTGAGTGCCAGATATGTACTGAGTACAATATATGCCTGTCAAGTTATAGCAAGAACCTCAGCCACAGAGTACATTTTGAAATATGCTTTTTATACCCAATAAGGCAATTTTTGTTGCATTCGCAAAGTGTATATGGTCGACATATCCTTTAAACATGAATGAGAGGTAGCCAAGTGTTCCAATCACTAGCAGAATTACTTTAGCATTCTTCTCCGGAATCATAATAATTTTTATCTTACATTTTAGTCATAGTTTTTTAGCATTAGAATCCAAAAAAAGAATATTATTATTATTATTATTATTATTATTATTATTATTATTATTATTATTATATATTGAATGGTACTGTTGTTATGTCTTGAGGACCAGGAAAGATTTTTACTGTCAAGTACCTTTTCGAAGTATACTTGCGATACCCAAGAAGATTTTTGTAACATTCAAAATGTGTACGCCATGTTGGCTGATATGCTCTTTAAACTTTAATGGGATGAATCCAAGTGCCCTAAACACTACTGGCATGACATAGAATAACATTTTTATCCGGCATTTTCCACAATATGGCAATCTCAGCTTTCTGTTCACAGCAGTTTGCTGATCGTTTTTTTTTAATTTACTTTGCTGTGATATACGTAGCCATCAGATTATGGCTCCATTATTTGGCTTTCATTTTCACTTGTTTTGAGGACGGCTATAACTGGTTATTTCGAAAGAAACCATAAAAAGGTAAGACCAGATGCCCCAAAATGGTATCTTTTGGAGGCAACTGGCTCCACTGTATTTTTTGCCACAACTTCTTGGGATGTAGCACACGGAGTTCTTAGTCATGGGGAGCTTGTTTCAGGAAAGACAGCGTAGCTGAGTTTCATTGCTGTTCTCGACTATTTTTTCATTCTTATGGGAGATAATGTTACGCTTGCACAGCAGTTATTATCCGAAAAGATGTTTCTAATACTTATCTCCTGTTGGCATGTGTCTAGGTCACACCTTATGATCTTCGTCACGTGTTATGGGCAGTGTACGGTCATTTTTTGAGTCTAATGGTGGGAACTGAAGTTCCGATATTTTCCAGCGAATCCGTATACGGATATGTACATTAGGCAAATGATCTGCTTCCTTTTCCATTGTGAACCCTATGGAAGTTAACAGTAAGAAGTTGACATTAGTTGATATGATTATAAGAATTATAAAAACAACCGTTTGTAGCATTAACACTAAATTTTTTGGTAAGTATCGTAACGTCACTTGGTTTAACGTCTTGGATAAGTGATTTACAGGAGTAGGGATTTGTAAAATTATCGGCCGTAGATGCGAGTTAGCTTTCATCTAAGGGTACCTAGACTTTATAAATTTAAGCATGGTACGTCACTGGCAGCAAGTTCTCATTATTTTGCTAGATGTAACTGTAAGTTCTATGCTAACAGTTTCTTCTGTCGTACTTTTCGCTTGTGGAAATCTCTTCCGGCTTCTTGCTTCACACTCTAATTTGATCTTCAAAAATTTAAGCGCAATGTTAATCACTATCTTCTGTCTTAATTCTTGTTCGTATTTTTCTCATATTCTCTAACACTCAGTAACCCATTGCGCCGTATTAGATTTATTGCCTTGCTTGGGATGAAATAATTTACAGAAATGTTTGTTCGTTTTTACGTAAGGTATATGAGACACATTGTTCGTTGTGAAATTATGTTTATATAAGTACAACTTTAAAACCTTTCAGCCCTGATCACCGCTTTACCAGTGGTAGAGAAAAATGACGCAATGCCCAGCAACCGGTTGGACAGTGGTAGAGAAAAAATAACGTAATGCCCAGCTACCGGTTGGACGGTGGTAGAGAAAAATGACGTAATGCCCAGCAACCGGTTGGAGTGTGGTAGAGAAAAAAATGTCATTATGCCCAGCTACCGGTTGGACAGTGGTAGAGAAAACTGACGTAATACCCAGCTACCGGTTGGACAGTGGTAGAGTAAAAATGACGTAATACCCAGCTACCGGTTGGACAGTGGTAGAGTAAAAATGACGTAATGCCCAGCTACCGGTTGGACAGTGGTAGAGAAAAAAATGACGTAATGCCCAGCTACCGGCTGGACAGTGGTAAAGTAAAAATGACGTAATGCCCAGCTACCGGTGGACAGTGGTAGAGAAAAATGACGTAATGCCCAGCTACCGGTTGGACAGTGGTAGAGAAAAATGACGCAATGCCCAGCTACCGGTTGGACAGTGGTAGAGAAAAATGACGCAATGCCCAGCTACCGGTTGGACAGTGGTAGACAAAAAAATTACGTAATGCCCAGCTATCTGTTAGACAGTGGTAGAGAAAAATGACGTAATGCCCAGCTACCTGTTGGACAGTGGTAGAGTAAAAATGACGTAATGCCCAGCTACCGGTTGGACAGTGGTAGAGAAAAAATGACGTAATGCCCAGCTACCAGTTGGACAGTGTTAGAGTAAAAATGACGTAATGCCCAGCTACCGGTGGACAGTGGTAGAGAAAAAAAATGACATAATGCCCAGCTACCTGTTGGACAGTGGTAGAGAAAACTGATGTAATGCCCAGCTACCGGTTGGACAGTGGTAGAGAAAAAATGTCAAAATGCCCACCTACCGGTTGGACAGTGGTAGAGTAAAAATGACGTAATGCCCAGCTACCGGTGGACAGTGGTAGAGAAAACTGACGTAATGCCCAGCTACTGGTTGAACAGTGGTAGAGAAAAAAATGACATAATGCCCAGCTACCGGTTGGACAGTGGTAGAGAAAAAAAATGTTGTAATGCCCAGCTACCGGTTGGACAGTGGTAGAGAAAAAAATGTCGTAATGCCTGCTACCGGTTGGACAGTGGTAGAGTAAAAAATGTCGTAATGCCTGCTACCGGTTGGACAGTGGTAGAGTAAAAAAGGACATAATGCCCAGCTACCGGTTGGACAGTGGTAGAGTAAAAATGACGTAATGCCCAGCTACCGGTTGGACAGTGGTAGAGAAAAAAATGTCGTAATGCCTGCTACCGGTTGGACAGTGGTAGAGTAAAAAATGACATAATGCCCAGCTACCGGTTGGACAGTGGTAGAGTAAAAATGACGTAATGCCCAGCTACCGGTGGACAGTGGTAGAGAAAAAATGATGTAATGCCCAGCTACCGGTTGGACAGTGGTAGAGTAAAAATGACATAATGCCCAGCTACCGGTGGACAGTGGTAGAGTAAAAATGACATAATGCCCAGCTACCTGTTGGACAGTGGTAGAGTAAAAATGACGTAATGCCAAGCTACCGGTTGGACAGTGGTAGAGTAAAAATGACGTAATGCCCAGCTACCGGTTGGACAGTGGTAGAGAAAAAATGACGTAATGCCCAGCTACCAGTTGGACAGTGTTAGAGTAAAAATGACGTAATGCCCAGCTACCGGTGGACAGTGGTAGAGAAAAAAAATGACATAATGCCCAGCTACCTGTTGGACAGTGGTAGAGAAAACTGATGTAATGCCCAGCTACCGGTTGGACAGTGGTAGAGAAAAAATGTCAAAATGCCCACCTACCGGTTGGACAGTGGTAGAGTAAAAATGACGTAATGCCCAGCTACCGGTGGACAGTGGTAGAGAAAACTGACGTAATGCCCAGCTACCGGTTGAACAGTGGTAGAGACAAAAATGACATAATGCCCAGCTACCGGTTGGACAGTGGTAGAGAAAAAAAATGTTGTAATGCCCAGCTACCGGTTGGACAGTGGTAGAGAAAAAAATGTCGTAATGCCTGCTACCGGTTGGACAGTGGTAGAGTAAAAAATGTCGTAATGCCTGCTACCGGTTGGACAGTGGTAGAGTAAAAAAGGACATAATGCCCAGCTACCGGTTGGACAGTGGTAGAGTAAAAATGACGTAATGCCCAGCTACCGGTTGGACAGTGGTAGAGAAAAAAATGTCGTAATGCCTGCTACCGGTTGGACAGTGGTAGAGTAAAAAATGACATAATGCCCAGCTACCGGTTGGACAGTGGTAGAGTAAAAATGACGTAATGCCCAGCTACCGGTGGACAGTGGTAGAGAAAAAATGATGTAATGCCCAGCTACCGGTTGGACAGTGGTAGAGTAAAAATGACATAATGCCCAGCTACCGGTGGACAGTGGTAGAGTAAAAATGACATAATGCCCAGCTACCGGTTGGACAGTGGTAGAGAAAACTGACGTAATGCCCAGCTACCGGTTGGACAGTGGTAGAGAAAAAAATGACATAATGCCCAGCTACCGGTTGGACAGTGGTAGAGAAAAAATGACGTAATACCCAGCTACCGGTGGACAGTGGTAGAGAAAAAATGACGTAATGCCCAGCTACCGGTTGGACAGTGGTAGAGAAAACTGACGTAATGCCCAGCTACCGGTTGGACAGTGGTAGAGAAAAAAAATGTCGTAATGACTGCTACCGGTTGGACAGTGGTAGAGTAAAAATGACGTAATGCCCAGCTACCGGTTGGACAGTGGTAGAGAAAACTGACGTAATGCCCAGCTACCGGTTGGACAGTGGTAGAGTAAAAATGACGTAATGCCCAGCTACCGGTGGACAGTGGTAGAGAAAAAATGACGTAATGCCCAGCTACCGGTTGGACAGTGGTAGAGAAAACTGACGTAATGCCCAGCTACCGGTTGGACAGTGGTAGAGTAAAAATGATGTAATGCCCAGCTACCGGTGGACAGTGGTAGAGAAAAAATGACGTAATGCCCAGCTACCGGTTGGACAGTGGTAGAGAAAACTGACGTAATGCCCAGCTACCGGTTGGACAGTGGTAGAGTAAAAATGACGTAATGCCCAGCTACCGGTGGACAGTGGTAGAGAAAAAATGACGTAATGCCCAGCTACCGGTTGGACAGTGGTAGAGAAAACTGACGTAATGCCCAGCTACCGGTTGGACAGTGGTAGAGAAAAAAATGTCGTAATGACTGCTACCGGTTGGACAGTGGTAGAGTAAAAATGACGTAATGCCCAGCTACCGGTGGACAGTGGTAGAGAAAAAATGACGTAACGCCCAGCTACCGGTTGGACAGTGGTAGAGTAAAAATGACATAATGCCCAGCTACCGGTGGACAGTGGTAGAGTAAAAATGACGTAATGCCAAGCTACCGGTTGGACAGTGGTAGAGAAAAAAATGACATAATGCCCAGCTAGCGGTTGGACAGTGGTAGAGAAAAAATATCGTAATGCCCAGCTACCGGTTGGACAGTTGTAGAGTAAAAATGACGTAATGCCCAGCTACCGGTTGGACAGTGGTAGAGAAAACTGACGTAATGCCCAGCTACCGGTTGGACAGTGGTAGAGAAAACTGACGTAATGCCCAGCTACCGGTTGGACAGTGGTAGAGTAAAAATGACGTAATGCCCAGCTACCGGTGGACAATGGTAAAGAAAAAATGACGTAATGCCCAGCTACCGGTTGGACAGTGGTAGAGTAAAAATGACATAATGCCCAGCTACTGGTTGGACAGTGGTAGAGAAAAAAATGTCGTAATGCCTGCTACCGGTTGGACAGTGGTAGAGTAAAACTGACGTAATGCCCAGCTACCGGTTGGACAGTGGTAGAGAAAAAAATGTCGTAATCCCTGCTACCGGTTGGACAGTGGTAGAGTAAAAATGACGTAATGCCTAGCTACCGGTGGACAATGGTAGAGAAAAAATGACATAATGCCCAGCTACCGGTGGACAGTGGTAGAGAAAAAAATGACATAATGCCCAGCTACCGGTTGGACAGTGGTAGAGAAAAAATGACGTAATACCCAGCTACCGGTGGACAGTGGTAGAGAAAAAATGACGTAATGCCCAGCTACCGGTTGGACAGTGGTAGAGAAAACTGACGTAATGCCCAGCTACCGGTTGGACAGTGGTAGAGAAAAAATGACATAATGCCCAGCTACCGGTTGGACAGTGGTAGAGAAAAAATGACGTAATACCCAGCTACCGGTGGACAGTGGTAGAGAAAAAATGACGTAATGCCCAGCTACCGGTTGGACAGTGGTAGAGAAAACTGACGTAATGCCCAGCTACCGGTTGGACAGTGGTAGAGAAAAAAAATGTCGTAATGACTGCTACCGGTTGGACAGTGGTAGAGTAAAAATGACGTAATGCCCAGCTACCGGTTGGACAGTGGTAGAGAAAACTGACGTAATGCCCAGCTACCGGTTGGACAGTGGTAGAGTAAAAATGACGTAATGCCCAGCTACCGGTGGACAGTGGTAGAGAAAAAATGACGTAATGCCCAGCTACCGGTTGGACAGTGGTAGAGAAAACTGACGTAATGCCCAGCTACCGGTTGGACAGTGGTAGAGTAAAAATGATGTAATGCCCAGCTACCGGTGGACAGTGGTAGAGAAAAAATGACGTAATGCCCAGCTACCGGTTGGACAGTGGTAGAGAAAACTGACGTAATGCCCAGCTACCGGTTGGACAGTGGTAGAGTAAAAATGACGTAATGCCCAGCTACCGGTGGACAGTGGTAGAGAAAAAATGACGTAATGCCCAGCTACCGGTTGGACAGTGGTAGAGAAAACTGACGTAATGCCCAGCTACCGGTTGGACAGTGGTAGAGAAAAAAATGTCGTAATGACTGCTACCGGTTGGACAGTGGTAGAGTAAAAATGACGTAATGCCCAGCTACCGGTGGACAGTGGTAGAGAAAAAATGACGTAACGCCCAGCTACCGGTTGGACAGTGGTAGAGTAAAAATGACATAATGCCCAGCTACCGGTGGACAGTGGTAGAGTAAAAATGACGTAATGCCAAGCTACCGGTTGGACAGTGGTAGAGAAAAAAATGACATAATGCCCAGCTAGCGGTTGGACAGTGGTAGAGAAAAAATATCGTAATGCCCAGCTACCGGTTGGACAGTTGTAGAGTAAAAATGACGTAATGCCCAGCTACCGGTTGGACAGTGGTAGAGAAAACTGACGTAATGCCCAGCTACCGGTTGGACAGTGGTAGAGAAAACTGACGTAATGCCCAGCTACCGGTTGGACAGTGGTAGAGTAAAAATGACGTAATGCCCAGCTACCGGTGGACAATGGTAAAGAAAAAATGACGTAATGCCCAGCTACCGGTTGGACAGTGGTAGAGTAAAAATGACATAATGCCCAGCTACTGGTTGGACAGTGGTAGAGAAAAAAATGTCGTAATGCCTGCTACCGGTTGGACAGTGGTAGAGTAAAACTGACGTAATGCCCAGCTACCGGTTGGACAGTGGTAGAGAAAAAAATGTCGTAATCCCTGCTACCGGTTGGACAGTGGTAGAGTAAAAATGACGTAATGCCTAGCTACCGGTGGACAATGGTAGAGAAAAAATGACATAATGCCCAGCTACCGGTGGACAGTGGTAGAGAAAAAAATGACATAATGCCCAGCTACCGGTTGGACAGTGGTAGAGAAAAAATGACGTAATACCCAGCTACCGGTGGACAGTGGTAGAGAAAAAATGACGTAATGCCCAGCTACCGGTTGGACAGTGGTAGAGAAAACTGACGTAATGCCCAGCTACCGGTTGGACAGTGGTAGAGAAAAAAAATGTCGTAATGACTGCTACCGGTTGGACAGTGGTAGAGTAAAAATGACGTAATGCCCAGCTACCGGTTGGAAAGTGGTAGAGAAAACTGACGTAATGCCCAGCTACCGGTTGGACAGTGGTAGAGTAAAAATGACGTAATGCCCAGCTACCGGTGGACAGTGGTAGAGAAAAAATGACGTAATGCCCAGCTACCGGTTGGACAGTGGTAGAGAAAACTGACGTAATGCCCAGCTACCGGTTGGACAGTGGTAGAGTAAAAATGACGTAATGCCCAGCTACCGGTGGACAGTGGTAGAGAAAAAATGACGTAATGCCCAGCTACCGGTTGGACAGTGGTAGAGAAAACTGACGTAATGCCCAGCTACCGGTTGGACAGTGGTAGAGAAAAAAATGTCGTAATGACTGCTACCGGTTGGACAGTGGTAGAGTAAAAATGACGTAATGCCCAGCTACCGGTTGGACAGTGGTAGAGAAAACTGACATAATGCCCAGCTACCGGTTGGACAGTGGTAGAGAAAAAATGACGTAATGCTCAGCTACCGGTGGACAGTGGTAGAGAAAAAATGACGTAATGCCCAGCTACCGTTTGGACAGTGGTAGAGAAAACTGACGTAATGCCCAGCTACCGGTTGGACAGTGGTAGAGAAAAAAATGTCGTAATGACTGCTACCGGTTGGACAGTGGTAGAGTAAAAATGACGTAATGCCCAGCTACCGGTGGACAGTGGTAGAGAAAAAATGACGTAACGCCCAGCTACCGGTTGGACAGTGGTAGAGTAAAAATGACATAATGCCCAACTACCGGTGGACAGTGGTAGAGTAAAAATGACGTAATGCCAAGCTACCGGTTGGACAGTGGTAGAGAAAAAAATGACATAATGCCCAGCTAGCGGTTGGACAGTGGTAGAGAAAAAATGTCGTAATGCCCAGCTACCGGTTGGACAGTTGTAGAGTAAAAATGACGTAATGCCCAGCTACCGGTTGGACAGTGGTAGAGAAAACTGACGTAATGCCCAGCTACCGGTTGGACAGTGGTAGAGAAAACTGACGTAATGCCCAGCTACCGGTTGGACAGTGGTAGAGTAAAAATGACGTAATGCCCAGCTACCGGTGGACAGTGGTAAAGAAAAAATGACGTAATGCCCAGCTACCGGTTGGACAGTGGTAGAGTAAAAATGACATAATGCCCAGCTACTGGTTGGACAGTGGTAGAGAAAAAAATGTCGTAATGCCTGCTACCGGTTGGACAGTGGTAGAGTAAAAATGACGTAATGCCCAGCTACCGGTTGGACAGCGGTAGAGAAAAAAATGTCGTAATGCCTGCTACCGGTTGGACAGTGGTAGAGTAAAAATGACGTAATGCCCAGCTACCGGTTGGACAGTTGTAGAGTAAAAATGTCGTAATGCCCAGCTACCGGTTGGACAGTTGTAGAGTAAAAATGACGTAATGCCCAGCTACCGGTTGGACAGTGGTAGAGAAAACTGACGTAATGCCCAGCTACCGGTTGGACAGTGGTAGAGAAAACTGACGTAATGCCCAGCTACCGGTTGGACAGTGGTAGAGTAAAAATGACGTAATGCCCAGCTACCGGTGGTCAGTGGTAGAGAAAAAATGACGTAATGCCCAGCTACCGGTTGGACAGTTTTAGAGAAAACTGACGTAATGCCCAGCTACCGGTTGGACAGTGGTAAAGTAAAAATGACGTAATGCCCAGCAACCGGTGGACAGTGGTAGAGAAAAAATGACGTAATGCCCAGCTACCGGTTGGACAGTGGTAGAGTAAAAATGACGTAATGCCCAGCTACCGGTTGGACAGTGGTAGAGTAAAAATGACGTAATGCCCAGCTACCGGTTGGACAGTGGTAGAGTAAAAATGACGTAATGCCCAGCTACCGGTTGGATAGTGGTAGAGAAAAAATGACGTAATGCCCAGCTACCGGTTGGACAGTGGTAGAGTAAAAATGACGTAATGCCCAGCTACAGGTTGGACAGTGGTAGAGTAAAAATGACGTAATGCCCAGCTACCGGTTGGATAGTGGTAGAGAAAAAATGACGTAATGCCCAGCTACCGGTTGGAGAGTTGTAGAGAAAACTGACGTAATGCCCAGCTACCGGTTGGACAGTGGTAGAGAAAACTGACGTAATGCCCAGCTACCGGTTGGACAGTGGTAGAGAAAACTGACGTAATGCCCAGCTACCGGTTGGACAGTGGTAGAGAAAACTGACGTAATGCCCAGCTACCGGTTGGACAGTGGTAGAGTAAAAATGACGTAATGCCCAGCTACCGGTGGACAGTGGTAGAGAAAAAATGACGTAATGCCCAGCTACCGGTGGACAGTGGTAGAGAAAAAATGACGTAATGCTCAGCTACCGGTTGGACAGTGGTAGAGTAAAAATGACGTAATGCCCAGCTACCGGTTGGACAGTGGTAGAGTAAAAATGACGTAATGCCCTGCTACCGGTTGGATAGTGGTAGAGAAAAAAATGACGTAATGCCCAGCTACCGGTTGGACAGTGGTAGAGAAAAAATGACGTAATGCCCAGCTACCGGTTGGACAGTGGTAGAGAAAACTGACGTAATGCCCAGCTACCAGTTGGACAGTGGTAGAGAAAACTGACGTAATGCCCAGCTACCGGTTGGACAGTTGTAGAGTAAAAATGACGTAATGCCCAGCTACCGGTGGACAGTGGTAGAGAAAAAATGACGTAATGCCCAGCTACCGGTGGATAGTGGTAGAGAAAAAATGCCGTAATGCTCAGCTACCGGTTGGACAGTGGTAGAGTAAAAATGACGTAATGCCCAGCTACCGGTTGGATAGTGGTAGAGAAAAAATGACGTAATGCCCAGCTACCGGTTGGACAGTGGTAGAGAAAACTGACGTAATGCCCAGCTACCGGCTGGATAGTGGTAGAGAAAAAAATGTCGTAATGCCTGCTACCGGTTGGAGAGTGGTAGAGTAAAAATGACGTAATGCCCAGCTACCGGTTGGACAGTGGTAGAGAAAAAATGTCGTAATGCCCAGCTATCGGTGTGACAGTGGTAGAGTAAAAATGACGTAATGCCCAGCTACCGGTTGGACAGTGGTAGAGAAAAATGACGTAATCCCCAGCCGCCGGTTGGACAGTGGTAGAGAAAAAAATGACGTAATGCCCTGCTACCGCTTGGACAGTGGTAGAGAAAAATGACGTAATGCTCAGCCACTGTTTGAATAATGGTAGAGAAAAACAATTTAATACCCAGCTACCTGTTGAACGGTAGGTAACCGCTTGGAACTTTTTTTATATCTTCCGTTTAACATTACATACCAATTATTTGCGTATTTTGACTCAGATACTTACGCAAAATGATTAAAATTCTACCCGTACGCAGCACCCAAAGTGTTCAATTTAATACTAAAGGTTAGGAATAAAAAATGAGAAAATGTATTAAGTTTGTAACAAGTCCGAAATACGAAATAGTAATGCCTAATATCCTTAAGTTTCGAAGATTCAGCAACGTGTGAAAATCTTCAACGGAAGAAAAAGAAAATTGTGCAAATAAATGGTAGAAAGTTGAATACAATTATTACTGGTGATCAGAACGAAACATGTTTTACAGAGATAGTGGACAGTTTCATTAAAATAATATGTTGCAATAAGAGTATAAATCCTGATTAGAGGATTGGCAAAAAAAAAAAAAAAGATGAAAGGAAGATAAGAAAATGATGAAATTAGTTTCGTTTATCTAAGTAGACGCAGCGTGATTGAAGGCCTTTTCATTCGATCGTAACGATGAAAGATTTCCTTATAAAAGGAGTTTCTCCATTAAATTTATATTGAGAATTTTTGCTTCTTAGTGAACACCCGAGAAAAATTCTACTAGGAATGTATTTGACTATTTACATGGTTTGGACTGTTTTCCTTATCTTTATTGTCACATTCGCTATGCTACGACTGTTATACACCCCGGCCTTCTTCAGCGCATATACGTTGGAATTTCGACCGAAATCATTATTTGTCCACTAAGGTGGATTGTTCGGATTCCATATGCCATGCCTTTTCTAGATATCTCAGTTTCAGTCCTTGAGTAAATCAACTTTTTGTTCACCTCTACTGTCGCCAGGTATTGAACTCACAACTATTTGGTTCAGGTCACTGGTTTCCTTCTACCAACGCTTTTATCCACTGGACCACTTATCCTTGGACTACATAAAGGGTTCGGTTCGAAAATCCAAAGTATATCACCTGAAAATGCCGGAGTGTACAACGGCCGAAACATCGTGAATATGGCAATAAAGATGGAGACAAGAGTCCGAACAATGTAAACAGTGTAAATTGTTACAATGCCTCATCTCAGAAATATAGATAGTCGTATATTTGAATTTGAAATTTAATATATAAAAAATGACGGGGGGTGTTTATGACTGGTCTTCTGAAGTACATGAGATCAATAATAGTGATCCCACGGCTCTCTACCGGGCCCTTTTCCTGTTTTATGTAACGATCTAAGAACAATCTTTATATGAACTTAAAATGCTCCTGTTTTAAAAATAAAGTAAAAAAAAATAAATAAGTAAAATTGAACCAGATATGTGTTTATTGGTATTTATATAGGGTTATAGAAATAAAGATTCTACAACCACAAAATTACGTGAAAGTTGTATGCCAACAGAACAACACTTTCTACAATCTCCTGATCGACAAACAGTATGGCTTTCTCTCTAGGTCCGCTCTTGATGTCTTAACTATCATCACGTACAAGAACCGTGAAGCGCGTGATAATACACGCATCTCGAGAGCGACCGAATTAGAAATCTGGAAGGTCTTTGACAATTACGCAATCTCTCTAGCTAAAGTATCTCTGAAAGAATCTCCTCAGTTATCAAGTTTTTCCTATCTGGTAGGTCTGTCAATGATATTTGTTAGTAGTCAAACCTCAGAAACACATGGCATCAATGCTGGTGCTTACCAGAACTCTCTTCTCATCCTTCCTTCTTTCTGCTTTTTGTTGACAATCTACCTGAGAACATCTTCAGAACTTTGGTAAATATATATGCAGATGATACCAGAGTTTATGAGTGCACCTCTACTGCACTATTTCCATGCATTTCTATAGTAAAATAATTTCAATGAAAATTCTATAGTAAAATCATTGTCACTACATTTCTATAGTAAAATAATTTTCAATGCATTCATATAATATAATAATTGTCAGTATATTCCTATGGTAAATTCATTTTCAAAGTATTGATATAGTAAAATAATTTCAATGCATTTCTGGAGTATATCTTGCAATATGGATGTTTTCCATTAGGTGTTTACCATCTTAGGCAGCACCATTCGCAGAACATTTGCAGTGCCAAGCAACGCGAACTTCTGAAGCAATCAGATACTGGGCTTTATTCTGATTTTCTCAATGTCAGTATTTAGGTTCGGTGTTACAGACCCCAAAGCCCCAATGATAACTAGGACAATAGCGACCTGACCGTTCCACATTCTAGTAACTTCAATTCGGAGGTCGGTGTATTTTTTTATGCTTGTTAACTTCTTTGACCTTGGTATTACGGACACCAGGAGCAATTACATCGATAAAGATTTTTTTTCCAACGACGGTGATGTCGTTTGGTGGCCCCAAGGATACGATTGGTTTGGGATGTTGAAATCCCACAAGATCTTGACTTGGCTATTATCAGTCACATTCTCTGGCTTGTGGCGGTACAGTTTCTCGTCGACTTCTAATCCATACTTCCTACAGAGGCACCAATGCAGATGAGACGCCATTTTATCATGGCGGCGTTTGTATTATTTCTGTACAATCTTCGACATTATTATTATTATTATTATTATTATTATTATTATTATTATTATTATTATTATTATACCTTAGCTCTTATTTTATGTTCTGCATTCTTCTAATGAAGAATAATCTCATTAGTGTTCAGCATTTTTGGCGCTGGTCTATTATGGACCTATTGTTTTTTATTTTAATTTGATTTTCTCTCTTGCTTTAATATAAGTTATTCTTCTCGTGTTCATCTTTCTTTATTCAACATAATTCAAAAGCTTCCCTCATTTATATATATATATATATAATCAGTCATTTGTTTCACCGTCGCCATCCCATTTCGGCCCTTACCGTGGGGACAGAAGGCTGGGCGGAAGAGAAAAATAATAATAATAAAAAAAAAACCCTCATTTCGATGATTACACTGAAGAGCACGTAAATCAACAGCAAGCCGTTGGCGCTTGCGCAGAGACGGCCATTCTTTGATGGATGATACGCGGTTATATAGAAAAGCATATGATGCCATTTTGGAAATGTCTCTGTGCGTGGAGCCAGGAACCAAATAATGAGTACAAAAAAATAAAAATAAAAAAAAAACAACAAAAAAACGAAAAATAACAGTAGATGCATTTAAAAAAAAGAATAAGAAATAAATGGGATATACCAAAGAAACAAAAGAAAATAGAAAAAACTTCAAAAAAACAAAGACATTTAGCACTGTAAAGTTTTTGTTAGTAAATATAAAATTTACTACTCGATATATATGCTCTTCTGCGTGTATCAAGACAATTTACATATGCGGCACAGCCATCCATATCTATCTATCTATCTATCTGTATATATATATATATATATATATATATATATATATATATATATATATATATATATAAACAATCTCTCTCTATATATATATTAACAATTTCTATATATGTTAATAATTGTTAATATATATATATATATATATATATATATATATTAACACATATATATATTAACAAATTATATACATATATACATATATATTAACAATTTATACATATATATATATATATATTAACAATTTCTATATATATATATATTAGTATATATTAACAATTTATATACATATAAATTGTTAATATATATATATTAACAATTCATATATATATATAAAATTTATATATATATTAACAATTTATATATATATTAACAATTTATTTATATATATAGACAATGCATGTATATATATATATATATATATATATATATATATATATATATATATATATATATATTCTAAAGATCATATAAGAAAGCGTAAATTCTGCGTTAATAAGATTTCTCGAAGATTCAGGTCGATACACGAAAATAAATAAATATACTGTTTAATAAATAAACGGAGCGTCTACTCAAATACGAGTATTCAATAAAAAAAATAATGTTTACACTGATAAATAGATAGATAGATAGATAGATAGATAGATAGATAGATAGATATGCATGTATATTTCACATTGAACAGAAGTAGTTTATCCCCTTTTTCTGTTTAGGATGGGGTTTCTAGTTCCATCTAACTAAGTGTTTTTCATTCGAACCTGGAATCGTTAATGGGCACCATCATTTGATCAGATGTGCTGTTAATCATTCAGCCACTAACAGTCGGAGAAGCATATCTTCCGTATAATATATATATATATATATATATATATATATATATATATATATATATATATATATATATATATATATGTGAAAATATTGTAGAAAATAGGAAAGAAACTGGTTTGGTAAATAATCCAAAGTTCCTTAGTATTTTTGTAATTATTTTTAAAAATGCTCGATACGAAAGTAGAGCATAAATATAATTATTTATTTAAAAATATGATTCCAACTGGCTACATAAGAGGTCTCATGTTTCAAAACAAGAGCCGAAAACTTCAAAATAATATTTGAATTATATATATATATATATATATATATATATATATATATATATATACTTGCCTGTATGTCTTACGTGTATGTGCATGAATATATATATATATATGCATATATATATATATGTATGTATATCTGTGTATATTTCTGAGTTGAGGTATTATGCACACTATTATATATATATATAGTATTTACATTGTTAGATATGAAGAAAAATATACGGAAAAAACAAACAAATATCTTATATATATATATATATATATATATATATATTACACACACTTATATATATATATATATATATATATATATATATATATATATATATATATATCCAGCTGTTATCCTCTCTTCTTGCTGCTCACCACCATGTTTGTCAATATACTTTTATTATTTTGAACTATTGTAATCATCATGGTTGTGTGTGATGTTATTATTATTATTATTATTATATTATTATTATTCACTGGTCATCATCAGATGTCCATTGATTGGCTATGATATCGGTTTATTATTGTGCTATCTAGAAGTTATCAATTCAGAAGTAACAATAATTGTCATCACAGGATCAAAATATCATAATGATCAACGTATCATGGAAATGATAGAAGAAAAAGTATTTGGTTAAAACGTTGTGTCTAGAGATACATCTATATATAAACCAAAATGAAAGCAATAGTTTGAAATAATATAAGAATATTGATAATTAGTCATCATAGAAATGAAATACTAAGTTACTAAAAGTCTTCTAGAGTTCTGTCTTCTCGTTCAACTTAGCCCTTTTCGGAAAATTCCGATCAGCAATGCTCATGACGTTCATCTTTGTGCCTATGAAGACCTTGTTTTCAAAGAATTTTGTTTATTTCAAGACTTCGCACACATCTGCCATTATATATTCATTAAACACTCTCTGAAATCAACCTGTTTGTTTATGACTTTGTTATTTAATCGGAGAATTTATTATCTTGTTTTGGGAGAATTTCATATGTTTCTTTCCCACGTGGGGTGGGGGAAGTTCTCCATGCGCATAACGACGATATCCAATTACAAAGCTGGACTTCAAATAAAAATCTTATAATTGTCTTTTAAGTAACCAGATTAATCACCGTGACGATATGAACGTAACGAGCAGAAATAATTTAAAAATTGTCTAGTGACGGGTCAGATATATATATATATATATATATATATATATATATATATATATAAAGAAAGATTGTCGACGTCTGTTTCTTATAATATGTATATATAGTAGACGGATGAAAGAAGTTCAAGAGATAATTTCCTTTTTTATTTCTCGAACTTCTCTCATAAGCCTAATATATATATATATATATATTAAGTGATCACTTGATAAGACACCGGGAGTGTTGAAACAAAACGGCTATTTTTGTAGTAATTTTATGTTATAATTTTTTAAAATAAAGAGTTAATCTAAGAGTTAATTTTTATCCACATATCAGTCACCTTCGGTAAAATGTCAAGCCGAGGTAGTGTCGGGGTGTCCATTTCAATGTGAATGATGGTATTCATGTACAAACATCGCCTGGTCAGTCACAGCGAAAGATAGCTTTTGGCACCATGATATCTCGTTAAGTGTCTAGAAAAAATAATTATAATCTAAGCTCTACTTCTGTATGGAGCACTGTTTTTTTTTAAATAAAAACAAAATTACTAAAGAACTCCGGATTATTTACCTAACGTGTTCTTTCCTATATATATATATATATATATATATATATATATATATATATATATATATATATATATATATATATATTATGTCTGTTGTCCGACGAGTGTGTTTTGTGTGTGGCAAAACACACTCGTCGGTCCATACACACACACAGTAGTATGTAGTTACTATATAGATTTCTTCATAATATAACGTGTAGTATATATATATGCAGAACGAATATATGCACACATACTGGCAAAAACAAACACACTATACGGATCACGCGCGAGCGCGCACGCATGCACACACACACACAGACAGAGGAACCCTACACGCCATACAAAGTGTGTATGTATATATACGATCTCCTTGTAATAAAACAATATATCTGTATGGAGAAGGAATATATATATATATATATATATATATATATATATATATATATATATATATATATATATATATATGTATGTATATATATAATTATATGTATGATATGCATACTAGCAAAAACACACGCACATGTAATAGACAAAAATGGAGAAAGCTTTATAAATTCAGACGACATAAGAAGATAAGAAAAAATTCTCAATTCCTTCCCCCTTATCAGACCAATTATAATTGTTTTATCCCCTTTAAACAAAGAATTTGGATTACTACCACACACAAGAGACAATGGTTAAAAATAAGAAAATATGAATTCCTTTAAATAATATGCTGAAATAATTATTCCTCGCCTGAAGAAGTCACATGACCCGAAACCCATGTAGTAAAAATATGGAAAACCATCTATAATATACATAATCCTTAAAAAGTTCACGTCATTTAAAGTACTATATTAATTTAATAGTAAAATGACCCTCATAATAACAATTAATAATTAGGTCCCGTAACATTTCATAAATTATTGATTTTTACTTCTCTCGTCGTATTTGATGTCGGTTATTAAATTTTAAGATTAATCTGAGAAAATTTTATATTATTTTAAATCTTATTATTTTTTCGTAAAGCATATTCAAACATAACTAAATAATTGTTTCAATTATTATGTTAATTTGTAAAAATTACTAGGTAGTTAAAAAAAGAAAATGATTTCACTTTGATATTTTTCAATTTGTAAATTCTGGTCATCCATACCAGCAATACGTTTTTGAAGGAAAAAAAAACAGCTATACGTTTTTGAAAAAAATAATATTACCAGCTATAAATTTTTGAAGAAAAAAATATTAACAGAAATAGATTTTTGACAAAACAAAAATATTACCAGGGAAAACAAAAACTGTGCGTTAAATGACCCATTGAGGCTGTTGCAGACGCCTGTTCAGGCACATTTTTTACTTGTGAAACATACACAGAGCGTACTTGTAGTTTTTACTGCAATTATGCTGAGAAGATCTGAGTTGTGATCCCTAGGAAAGAAAACAGAATCTGGTGTGATAAAAATGGTAAACAAGGCTATGGGTATTTGCAATTTCGTGACAGCGTCTTTCCAACTTTAATTGCAATGCATGGGTTAACCTGTACTGATATCTTCAGATACTTTTCAAAGGTGTCACCCTCCGAGGGATCGACAGCATTAACGACTAGTTTGAGAATCGAACTTGGGTCTACACAGTCGAAAAACCAGTGTTCTAACTACTTGACCACGCGCTCCTGATTAAACACGGAATGAAAAAGAAACTAAAATTTAATGTATAAACAGACGACGCGTTCAAAATATTAATTCTTCATAAAGATGAATTGCATTAATCTATCGGAATAAAACATCTGCCAAATATTAAATTATCGTCGAGGTGCATTGTGGGTGTCGAGGGAATAATTAAATTTACTCCACAAAAGAATATATCATAATTCAATCTTGTCGATTGAGGATCTGTGTAAAACATTGTCCAAGCCAAATATTGCAATTTTTGATGTAAATTTCTTTGGACATCAGAAATATCTTTAAAAAACAGTATTGATTGATTGGTTTGTTTTTATAACTTATCAAATTTATTCAGGTTATTTAAAGCCAGAAAATAGATTTTGATTGTAAGAATGTTTTGGGAAATAATAATCTATTGATACAAGTCCTACTAATTACCCATAGGTGTTGACTTGCAGTACGACGCAGAGTTTCATGGTTTTCCCATTCATCACACACCATAGTTTAAAGAGAAGTAAGAAGTCACGAATGTTTGGGGTTATAACGTGGATTTAAAAAAAATATTATAGTTTATTTTCCATCTTTTTTCGGGTTTGGAGACCTTCATCAGTCTGAGGAAGATCCCAAGACCCAAAACCCGTGTAGCAACACTATATGAAAAATAAAATACTATAAATATTTTTAAAAATCCACATTATACCCGAAAACGTCTGCGACTTCTCTCTTCATTTGTGTGTGTGTGTGTATATATATATATATATAGCCATCCACGGAGAGACTGTTTCGCCGTATCACAGCTCATCAGTATGGCTAGACGGCCGGTTGCTTTAAGCTAGGATCGAAAACCGGCTGAATTGTCGTCAGTCGGAGATTCTACCCCTAAGCCGTTGGCGCACGGCAGGAACGAAGGTAACTTTAAGCGTATTTATTTTTAGATAAACACACAGTGACTGAGAGAACTCAATTCGATTTAACGAAGAGTCTTGCATTATTAGCCATATTAGTCACGGTTTACAAACCCACACTTCCTCCCCAGAGAGCTCAACCAAATTTTTCAGGAGCATATATATTGTCATCCACAGACAGACTGTTTCACTGTATCACAACTCATCAGTGTGGCTAGACGTCCGGTTGCCTCTAGCTAGGTTCGAAGCCCGAATGAATTGGCGTTAGACGGAGATTCTACCACTTATCCGTTGTATAAAAAACTAAATAAAAGCACCTTGTCTGTCGTATTCAATGAATATATATATATATATATATATATATATATATATATATATATATAACCACAAAAACTTGGAACTTGGAACGTTGAGTTAAAAGGAGATAAGTGAGAAATCCGGAAGAGGCACGGCACGTGGAACTAGAACAATTTACCCCGGTGTACCAAATAAATTGTTCAGTCCGAAATTCCAAGAAACTGAAGCAGGTCGGAGCGTACATCGGTCAAAACTTCGTGAATATGGCGACAAAGATGAGGGCAAAAGTCCGAATATTGTAAATAATTATGATATCTCATCTCAGAAATATAGACAGATATCTAAATCTAAATATTTTCAACGCAATTTTATGCCTTCAACTACTGATATTTTCTCTATAATTTTAAACTTTCAGGGTATGTTTTACAAATATATAGTTTTCAGATGATTTGCTGTAGGCGTTATTTGTTTTCCTACCCGCTAAATATAATATTTTCAATCATATAAGTATATTTATATTAGGTTGGTGCAAAAATAATGACGTAATAATGTCGTTTTTGACGTTAAAAATACGTCAAAAAACGACATTATTACGTCATTATTTTTGCACCAACCTAATATAAGAAACAATGCCTCATTATTAAATAAATCCGTTAATTCTTTAGATATAAATTTAAATAAAAGTCGTTTTTTTTTTCACGTTTGAATAAAAGAAGTCATCTTTTGGATATACGTATAAATAATTGAGAGAAATGCAACTACGTTGGTTAGAATGTTGAGTAATTTTAGTAATGTAGCTTCCACGGTTGCCAAGGCTATGACTTTCTCTCGTTTCCTTTTGCTACCATGCACCATTCCCAACTAAGCCATCTCACCGATTCCCTTATATAATGGATGGCATTGGTAATTGCTGTGGAGTCAAGAATCTGTTTATAAAATAAATTCGATAGTTTTTTGTTTGCAGGAAAAATCTGCAGGCCGCTTCTGTCAAGCAAGAATGACAGATTGAGTGAACGGAATAAAAGTGATTAGGAATTTGAATCAAGTAGAAATCCTCTCCTACATCCGAATGATATAGGTCCTTAGTGCTTGTTTGTAATCCAAAGGTTCATAAGTACATTTTAATAAAATATAAATATATATATATATATATATATATATATATATATATATATATATTTCTTTCCTGATATTTAGTTTCTAGCCGCTACAGAAATTGCTTATTAAGTCTGGCTAAGTTTAGAATAAGGCCAAAAGTAAGAAGAGCTCACAGTAAGAGTCAAAGTATTGCCTAATAATTAATGTTTACCTAGACTATATATAAAAATTTACACCCAAAACGAAGAATCCAAATATTTACTAAGGTAAGTTTGACACAAGAAAATGAGGAAACTCTCCGAAAGAGCTCGAAATGAACAATCATTTGAAAAATTTCTTCACACACTATGTCCCCCCACAAAAAAAAGTCTTGTTCGCACACAAAAGAAATAAAATAAAGAGACATAAGAGAACAAAATTATTTTTTCTCTCTTAAACGTAATAAAGAGAACAGGAACAAGTTGGCATATACAAGTATATAAAGATTGATGCAAAAGTCTCCATTATCTTGGATAGAAGACGAGAATAATTATCGTTTCTCATGAGTAGAGAGAATCTTGGATAGAAGACGACAGTAATGATCGTTTCTATCGAGCAGTGCGGAGCTTGGATGGTAGACGAAAATAAAGGGACTTGGATAGAAAATGAGAGTAATGGTCTTTCCTAAGGAGTAGTTCTGGTTTTGGATAGCAAACGAGAATACTGGTTATTTCTAAGAAGTAGTGCAGGGCTTTGATAAAAGACGAAAATATTGGTCGTTCCCAAGTAGTAGTTCACGCCTTGGATAGCAGGCGAGAATATTGCTCGTTTATCCTGAGTAGCAATGCGTTAGGATAGAAAACAAGAATAACAGTCGTTTCGAAGGATTAATTTGGGGATTGCATACAAGACAAAAAATGGTCGTTTCTAGCAAGGAATGAGGTAGTTGGATAGAAGACGCAAATAATGGTCATTTCTCTCGTGAAATGAGAAGCTTGGATTGAAGAATGGCTTTTCTACCTAGTATCGTGAATTATTGTCGTTTTAAGCAAGTAGAGTGGGGCTTCCATAGAAGATGAAAATAATGGTTGCTTCAAACGAGTATTACGGGGCTTGATATAAAACGAGATTGATGACATTTCTAACGATTAGATTGAGCTTGGGTAGAAGACTAGAATAATGGTTGTTCCTAAGGAGTAGATCTGGTCTCGGATAGAAGACAAGTATAATGGTCTTTTCTCCAGAGTAACACAGAGGATAGAAGACGAGAATAATGGACGTTTCGAAGGCGTAGTTCGGAGATTGGATAGAAGACGGAAATAATGATCAATTGTTACATATAGGGTGTGTCTTGGATGGAAGACGAGAATAAAGGTTATTTCCCCGCTGAAGTGCGGAGCTTGGATATAAAACGAGAATAATGGCCGTTTCTACCGAGTAGCATAGGGTTTGGATAAAAGGCGTGAATAATTATCGTTATTACTGAGGAGTACGGAGTTTGGATTTAAGACGCGAATATTGGTCGTTGCGAACTCCTAATGGTCGTTTCTAAGGAGTTGTGAGGGACTTGGATAGAAGACAATGATAATAGTGATTTCAAAGGATTTGTGAGGAAATTGGATAGAAGACAAGGATAATGGTCGTTTCTAAGGAGTTGTGAGGGAATTGGAGAGTAGAAAAAAATAATGGTCGTTTCTAAGAAGTTGTGAGGGACATGGATAGAAGAAAAGGATAATGGTCGTTTCTAAGGAAATGTGAGGGACTTGGATAAAGACAATGATAATGGTCGTTTATAAGGAGTTGCGGGGGATTTGGATTTGAAGACAAGGATAATGGTGATTTCAAAGGCGTTGTGAGGGACTTTGATAAAGACAAGTAAAATTGTGATTTCTAAGGAGTTGTGACGGACATGGAGAGCAGACAAGGATAATGTTCGTTTCTAAGGAGTTGTGAGGGACTTGGATAGCAGACAAGGATAATGGTCGTTTCTAAGGAGTTGTCAAAGACTTGGATAGAAAGCAAGGATAATGTGATTCTAAAATAGTTGTGACGGATAATGGTGATATCTAAGAAGATGTGACGGACTTGGAGAGAAGACAAGGATAATGGTCGTTTCTAAGGAGATGTGACAGACTTGGATAGAAGACAAGGATAATGATGATTTCAAAAAAGTTGTGAGGGACTTGGATAAAGACAAGGATAATGGTGATTGCAAAGGAGTTGTGAGAGACTTGGGTAGAATACAAGGATACTAGTCGATTCTAAGGTGTTGTGAGGGACTTGGATAGAAGACAAGAATAATGGTGATTTCAAAGGAGTTGTGAGCGACTGGGATAAAGACAAGGAAAATGGTGATTTCTAAGGAGTTGTGACGGACTTGGAGAGAAGGCAAGGATAATGGTCGTTTCTAAGAAGTTGTGAGGGACTTGGATAGAAGACAAGGATAATGGTCGTTTCTAAGAAGTTGTGAGGTACTTGGATAGAAGACAATGATCATAGCTTTTTCTGAAGTGTTGTGAGGGTCTTGGATAGAAGACAAGTATAATGGTCGTTTCTAAGGTGTTGTGAGGTACTTGGATAGAAGACACGGATAATTGTCGTATCTGAGGAGTTGTGAGGGACTTGGATAGAAGACAAGGATAATGGTGATTTTAATGGAGTTGTGAAGGACTTGGATAAATAAGAGGATAATGGCCGTTTCTAAGGAGTGAAAGACTTGGATATCAGACAAGGATGATGGTCGTTTCTAAGGAGTTGTGAGGAACTTGGATAGCAGTCAAGGATAATCATGATGTCAAATTATTTGTGAGGTACTTGGATAGAAGTCGAGGATAAACGTCGTTTCTAAGGAGTTTTGAGGGTCTTAGATAGAAGACAAAGACAATGGTCGTTTCTAAGGAATTGTGAGGTACTTTCATAAAGACAAGGATAATGGTGATTTCAAAAGAGTTGTGAGGGTCTTGGATAGATGACAAGGATAATGGTCATTTCTAAGGTGTTGTGAGGGACTTGGATAGAAGACAAGGATCATGGTTGTTTGTGAAGTGTTGTGATGGACTTGGATAGCAGACAAGGAAAATAGTCGTTTCTAAGGAGTTGTGAGGGATTTGGAGAGACGACAAGGATAATGCTGATTTGAAAGGAGTTGTGAGGGACTTCGATAAAGACGAGCATAACGGTGATTTCAAAGGGGTTGTGAGGGACTTGGATAAAGACAAGGATAATGGTCGTTTCTAAGGAGTTGTGTGGGACTTGGGTAGAAGACAAGGATAATGATGATTTCTAGGGAGTTGTGAGGGACTTGGATAGACGACAAGGATAATGGTGACTTGAAAGGAGTTGTGAGGGACTTCGATAAAGACAAGCATAACGGTGATTTCAAAGGATTTATGAGGGACTTGGATAGAAGACAAGGATAATGGTCGTTTCTAAAGAGTTGTGATGTATTTGGATAGACGACAAGGATAACTGTGACTTGAAAGTTGCTGTGAGGGACTTCGATAAAGACGAGCATAACTGTGATTTCAAAGGAGTTGTGAGGGACTTGGATAAAGACAAAGATAATGGCCGTTTCTAAGGAGTTGTGAGGGACTTGGATAGAAGACAAGTATAATGGTTGTTTCTAGGAAGTTGTGAGGGACTTGGATCGAAGACAAGGATAATGATGATTTCTAGGCGGTTTGAGGGAATTGGATAGAAGACAATGATAATGGTCGTTTCTAAGGAGTTGTGAGGGGTTGGATAGAAGACAAGGATAATGGTAGTTTCTAAGGAGTTGTGAGGGACTTGGATAGAAGTCAATGATAATGGTGACTTGAAAGGAGTTGTGAGGGCCTTGGATAGAAGACAAGGACAATGGCCGTTTCTAAGGAGTTGTGAGGGACTTGGATAGAAGACAAGGATAATGACCGTTTCTAAGGTGTTGTGAGGGACTTGGATGCCAGACAAGGATAATGGTCGTTTCTAAGTCGTTGTGAGGTACTGGGATAGAAGACAAGTATAATGGTCGTTTCTAAGGAGTTGTGAGGGCCTTGGATAGAAGACAAGAATAATGGTCGTTTCTAAGAAGTTGTGAGGGACTTGGATAGAAGACAATGATAATGGTCGTTTCTAAGGAGCTGTAAGGACTTGGATAGAAGACAACGATAATGGTTGTTTCTAAGGAGTTGTGAGGGACTTGCATAAAGACAAGGATGATGGTGATTTCAATGGAGATGTGAGGGACTTGGATAGAAGACAAGGATCATGGTCGTTTCTAGGGAGTTGTGAGGAACTTGGATAGAAGAAAGGATAATGATGATTTCTAGGGAGTTGTGAGGGCCTTGGATAGAAGACAATGATAATGGTCGTTTCTAAGGAGTTGTGAGGGACTTGGATAGAAGACAATGATAATGGTCGTTTCTAAGGAGCTGTAAGGACTTGGATAGAAGACATTGATAATGGTGACTTGAAATGAGTTATCAGGGACTTCGATAAAGTCGAGCATAACGGTGATTTCAAAGGAGTTGTGAGGGACTTGGATAAAAACAAGGATAATGGCCGTTTCTAAGGAGTTGTGAGGGAATTTGATAATAGAAAAGGATAATGATGATTTCTAGGGAGTTGTGAGGGACTCTGATAGAAGACAAGGATAATGGTCGTTTCTAAGGAGTTGTGAGGTACTTGGATAGAAGACGATGATAATGGTCGTTTCTAAGGAGTTGTGAGGGACTTGGATAGAAGACAAGGATAATGGTCGTTTCTAAGGAGCTGTAAGGATTTGGATAGAAAAAAAGGATATTGGTCATTTCTAAGGAGTTGTGAGGGACTTGGATAGACGACAAGGATAATGGTGACTTGAAAGAAATTCTCAGGGACTTCGATAAAGACAAGCATAACGGTGATTTCAAAGGAGTTTTGAGGGACTTGGATAAAGACAAGGATAATGGCCGTTTCTAAGGAGTTGTGAGGGACTTGGTTAGAAGACAAGGATAATGATGATTTGAGGGAGTTGTGAGGGACTTGGATAGAAGACAAGGATAATGGTCGTTTCTAATGAGTTGTGAGGGACTTGGATAGAAGACAATGATTATGGTCGTTTCTAGGGAGTTGTGAGGGGCTTGGATAGAAGACAAGGATAATGGTCGTTTCTAAGGAGTTGTGAGGGACGGATAGACGAGAAGGATAATGGTGACTTGAAGGTTGTTTTGAGGGACTTCGATAAAGACGAGCATAGCGGTGATTTCAAAGGAGTTGTGAGGGACTTGGATAAAGACCAGGATAATGGTCGTTTCTAAGAGGTTGTGAGGGACTTGGATAGAAGACAAGGATAATGGTCGTTTCTAGGGAGTTGTGAGGGACTTGGATAGAAGACAAGGATAATGATGATTTCTAGGGAGTTGTGAGGAACTTGGATAGAAGACAATGATAATGGTCGTTTCTAGGCAGTTGTGAGGGACTTGGATAATAGACAAGGATAATGGTCGTTTCTAAGGAGTTGTGAGGGACTTAGATAGAAGACAATGATAATGGTCGTTTCTAGGGAGTTGTGAGGGACTTAGATAGAAGACAATGATAATGGTCGTTTCTAGGGAGTTGTGAGGGGCTTGGATAGAAGACAAGGATAATGGTCGTTTCTAAGGAGTTGTGAGGGACTTGGATAGACGACAAGGATAATGGTGACTTGAAAGGAGTTGTGAGGGACTTCGATAAAGACGGGCATAACGGTGATTTCAAAGGAGTTGTGAGGGACTTGGATAGAAGACGAGGATAATGGCCATTTCTAAGGAGTTCTGAGGGACGTGGATAGCAGACAAGGATAATGGTCGTTTGTAAGGCGTTGTGAGGGACTTGGATAGAAGACAAGGATAATGATGCTTTCTAGGGAGTTGTGAGGGACTTGGATAGACGACAAGGATAATGGTGATTTCAATGGATTGTGACGGACTTAGATAGAAGACAATGATAATGATTGTTTCTAAGGAAATGTGAGGGACATGTATAGAAGACAACGGCTAATGGTCGTTTCTAAGGAGTTGTGAGGGACTTGGATAAAGACAAGGATCATGGTGATTTCAATGGAGTTGTGAGGCACTAGGATAGAAGACAAAGATAATGGTCGTTTCTAAAGAGTTGTGATGTACTTGGATAGAAGACAAGAATAATGTTGATTTCAATGCAGTTGTGAGGGACTTGGATAGAAGACAGATAATGATCGTTCGTAAGGAGTTATCAAGGACTTGGATAAAAGACAAGGATAATGTTGATTTCAAAGGAGTTGTGAGAGACTTGGATTAAGACAAGGATGATGGTGATTTGAATGGAGTTGTGAGGGACTTGGATAGAAGACAAGGATAATTGTCGTTTCTATGGAGTTGTGAGGGACTTGGATAGAAAACAAGGATAATGGTGATTTCTAAGGAGTTGAGAGGGACTTGGATAGAAGACAAGGATAATGGTGATTTCTAACGAGTTGTGACGGACTTGCATAGCAAACAAAGATAATGGTCGTTTCTAAGGTGTTTTCAGGGACTTGGATAGAAAACAAGGATAATGGTGATTTCTAAGGAGTTGAGAGGGACTTGGATAGCAGACAAAGATAATGGTTGTTCCTAAGGTGTTGTCAGGTTCTTGGATAGAAGACAAGTATAATGTTCGTTTCTAAGGAGGTGTAGGGAACTTGGGTAAAGATAATGGTGATTTCAAAAGATTTTTGAGGGACTTCGATAAAGACAGGGATAACGCTGATTTCAATGGAGTTGTGAGGGACTTGGTTAGAAGACAAGGATAATGGTCGTATCTGAGGAGTTGTGAGGACTTGGATAAAGACAAGGATAATATTCGTTTCTAATGAGTTGTGAGGGACTTGGATAGAAGACAAGGATAATGGTCGTTTCTAAGGAGTTGTGAGGGGCTTGGATAGAAGACAAGGATAATGGTCGTTTCTAAGGAGTTCTGAGGGACTTGGATAGACGACAAGGATAATGGTGACTTGAAAGGAGTTGTGAGGGACTTCGATAAAGACGAGCATAACGGTGATTTCAAAAGAGTTGTGAGGGACTTGGATAGAAGACAAGGATAATGGCCGTTTCTAAGGAGTTGTGATGAACTTGGATAGAAGACAATGATAATGGTCGTTTCTAAGGAGCTGTGAGAGACTTGGATAGAAGACAAGGATAATGGTCGTTTCTAGGGAGTTGTGAGGGGCTTGAATAGAAGACAAGGATAATGGTGATTTCTTAGGAGTTGTGAGGGACTTGGATAGAAGACAATGATAATGGTCGTTTCTAAGGAGTTGTGAGGGACTTGGATAGCAGACAAGGATAATGGTCGTTTCTAGGGCGTTGTGAGGTACTTGGATATAAGACAAGTATAATGGTCGTTTCCAAGGAGTTGTGAAGGACTTGGATAGCAGACAAGGATAATGGTCGTTTCTAAGGCGTTGTGAGGTACTTGGATAGAAGACAAGTATAATGGTCGTTTCTAAGGAGTTGTCAGGGACTTGGATAGAAGACCAGAATTATAATGTTTTTTGTCATGTGGTACCAGCTCCCTGCTACATACTTAAGAGAAATGTCATCTATATTTTGTACTGAACCAGGTTTTTCAATTTTTTTGTATATTTTGTCAGGAATTATTCTTTTAAAAGTATATTTTTATATGTTCCAGTCATCTTATATTCCTTCAATTTAAGGTTCATTTTTTTAAAAAGTTCGTCTATCCTTTCACAATTATAACAAAGAGAAAAACATTGCTAAGAGTTAGAAAGGACCTTTATTTTTGTGCATTCATTATCGTCTACAACCTGAAGGTATAAATCACATGAAGAATTAGAAGAGAAATAAAAAGGAAACGCACTAGAGGTTAACAATATTTACAAATAATTAAATAATAATAAAATTATATAATTATGACAAAGACTTTAATGAAAATAATGTGAAGTATCGGATATGTATTCTTTATCGTATATCTTAAAACGCATATCGAATTATTTCCCCATTAAATTAATAGCGTTCACTTTTTTCGGTTAATGGGAACTTTTTTCAGCTTTTCATTGGCATTATTCATATCGACAGCATCATTATAGCTTCCAAGTTCTCAAGAATTAAATTGCTGGGTGAGTTGAGTGATGAAAAACGAGTTGTCGGGATGAAAATCCACCGTTTGTTTTTAATACCTATGTTTTGGGGACAAATGATATAAAATGCGGACCTTTATTTCCTATTGAAATCTCTTTTTAATAAGATCTGAAAAGTTTGGCAAAGCACTGGAAACACTTGATAAACTGACAAACAGATAATAAGATCTTGTACACACACACACGCATACACACACACACACAAACACACACATATATATATATAAGTGAACACTCAGAGGCGACAGGCTGTTTCATGCTGGACGCAATCGTTAGGCGGACTGACGATTGCAATTTTCGGGATGTATGATGAAATTTGTTTAGCCTTGAAAAATATTGCGTCATCCGTGATTCCATCACGCCCTGACACTATTGTCTCGCCTGTAGATTAGTTGTCCTACGGCCTTTGTCTACAATGGGCGTTACTCCAAGGATAATACAAAAATTGTAACGTTTCACAAACACACTGATACGTCTTACCAGTATGCAAATCAAAGTACTATAGACTGGAGCGGAAAGTCTTCTGATTTAAATCCAGTCGAGAATCTGTGATCAATTTGCAAGAATTGACTTCGTGGAATGGACATACTAACATGTGTACTGGGTCATGTTTCAGTGGAAAAATACGAAAAAAAAAAAATGAAATAACGGAATTATTGGTTTTGTTTCAATTAATTTGACGAAGGGTGTATATTCGAAAATAAACTAACGTCATTAAAACCATCCCCATGACTAAAGAAATGACCGAAAATGCTTGGGACAATGGATAGCATTGCACTTGCACAATCCCGCCAAACTTTAAGAATTCTAGAAATACAACAGAAAAGGTTAAATGTAAATTCTTTTTTAAAGTTTCTTGCTGGCAGATCTTTTTATTTCAATCATTTCACCCCAGTCAAGGCGATAAAGTCACTAAGGCTTATTAGATTACTGAGTATCAAAGAAACTGAGAAAACATTATTCAAAAGATGTGTCAATTTCATTTCGAAAAGACAAGATGACGAACGTTTCTCTGTTCACAGGACTACCTCATATAAAAAACGACCAGACGAACTGAATTCTTTCGATCCACTAACCTTCACCCAAGGGTAGGACGGTTTATGCACATGCCATGTTACGCACCTTGTAGTACATTGGCGACATGTAAGTACCATTCGTGCAACTTCTTCCCCGGAACCACTGATTTGTGGAAACGACTCCCAAGAGGATGCTTTCCTGATCACTACAACAAGCAGAGCAAATAAACCATAATATGCATACTCCTACGACAATGAACCTAAAAAAGAATGCAAAAATAAATACAATACTTGTCTATATATGAGATAAGGTATTATGTACACTATTTACATTATTGAGACTGTTACCCTCATCTTTGTTGCCATATTTATTACAACGTTTCGGTTACAGGTGGTCGGAATGTCGAACTGAACCCTTTATTTTGCTCATTGGTGTAGACTGTTCTAGTTCCACGTGCCATGTCTAATGGATGTCAGTTATCAGTTATCTCCTGTTAATTCCCCTCTCCAAGTTTTCCACCGCCTTAACCAGGTATTGAACTCACACACTTTGGGTCCTGTCATTGGATCTAACTAACGTCTTTATCCACTGTTCCATGGGTCCTTGAGGACATCTGTGTGTGAATTTCTGGGTATTATAAACCTATTGTCTTCAGCAACCATTTTTATCAGTGCTCATATTGCAATTTTTTCTGTTATTATTACATGTTTTTACCAGAACTCATATTGCAATTTTCGTTATTATCGCTTTTCTCTGACACTCTTTATTACTGGTTCTCATATTGTACTCATTTCTATGCTTGGTCGGCTCAGGAAATTTTTGTGGCCTAGCATATGTGCTGATTCCTTAAGTTTACGAATTTTCCAACGATGTACCAAATATAGAAACGAATTCAAGATAATCCATTTTATGGCCAATACTCAGCCTGTGCCGATGTAGACAAAACCCGTACTCATCAATGGTTACGTACTGCAGGGATAAAAGCTGCAAGCGAAGGTTTTTATTCTTGCAAACTAGAAATTACGAAACACATATACGGAAAAATTGTGTAATGCAGAAATGCAGATTATATGATAAATATCCAGAAACAATTGACCATCTTGTATCAGGTTGCACGGTGTTAGCACCGAATGAATACTAAACTCGGTCTGATAGAGTGGACCAATATCTCCATTGGAATATATGAATCTTTTACGCGAAGGAAACTGAAAGGAACTGGATCTGAACATCACCCAGACCCGGTTACAGAGATGGGACCTGTAACAATTTGATGGGACTTTACAATACACACAAACAGAACAATTAAATCTAATCGTCCAGACATCGTGATTAAAGACCACAAAAACAGAATGTTCTTTCTTATTGACATGACAGTCCCTGCAGATTTTAATGTATCTCTGAAGATCTTCAAAAACTATCAAATTACAAGGATCTTCAAATGGAAATACAAAAATGTGGCACATGAGGACATCAGTTTTAGATTGGAAAACTCTTCCGGTAGATTCTGTGAAGGGATTCCTGGTATCCCATGCCTTAATGAAATACAAAAAAAAAAAAAAAATGTAATCACAAGTACATCTCACATATTATGAATAGCTTTATCGATGTAAAATGTGTGTGATCAGTGGAAAATGTCATGGAGCCATTTCTGACCTTAGATTTCTGGTTGGGACCCGGAAGGCAATGTGTATTCAACAGAAATCAAAGGAAATAATAATAATAATAATAATAATAATAATAATAATAATAATAATATGCCTTGACCTTACTCTCCGTCTTTCTCGCCACCCTTTCCTCTATCACGCCTTTTTACTCTTGCTCCCACTTTCTGTAACCCCTTGCGTGCTAAGGACATTCACGCCTTGCTTGCGGTGACAGCTTTAAAAAATAAAAAAATATTAGGTTGGTGCAAAAATAATGTCGTTTTCTCACATAGTAACGTATGTGAGAAAACGACATTATTTTTGAACCAATCTAATAACTAAATAAAATTGATGTGGCCATGCCTGCTGAATACAATATAACTGCAAAGATCATCAACTACTGTGACCTGAAGTGTGGTATTGTCAGATTGTGAAAAATGCAGGAAAGATATGTTAAAGTCATCCCGGTAGTAATGGACGCACTCGGCTTCATTGAAGTTTAAAGAAACGACTTGGTGTAACACATTGCGAAAGCTACAAAGGCAGGGTATCTTCCCTGATACTCTATACATCTACCCGCCCTAGTTATGATTATAAACTACATCTGCGTCCTGATGATGAACTATATCCAACAGCAAGGCCTCTGATCAGCAGGTTTATCTCTCCAAACTGGGGTCAAAACACTATGAAAGTGTAAAAATAGGTTTTAAGACCAGAAATACTTTGTAAAAAATTATTACCAGAAATACATTTTCGGAAAAAGTATATTACCAGTTATAGTTTTTTTTTTCTGAAAAAAAAATATTACCAGCAATAAAATATTTGTCGGCATTAAATAACCCATTGAGGTTGATATTACCGTAAAAACAAACCAAACTATACATCTGCAGTACCATGACACATTCAATAAGGAATACTACTAATAATATAGCGGGTTCAGAGATTGTATTTCGAAGTGAACATGAAATAAAGTTTACACTCTTCGGACTATTGTCCTCATCTTTGTCTCCATATTTTTTACAACATTTCGGCCGTTGTACGCTCCGGCATTCTTCAGCTGGTTGAAATGTCGAACTGAACCCTTTATGTAGCTCACTGGGCTAGACTGTTCTAGTTCCACGTGCCATGTCTAATGGATGTCAGTTATCAGTTATCTCCTGTTAATTCATCTCTCCAAGGTCTCCTCTGCCTTAATCGGGTATTGAACTTACACTCTTTGGGTTCTGTCACTGGATCTAACCAACGTCTTTATCCACTGCGCCATGTGTCCTTGTAGACATGGCACAGTCTACCCCAGTGAACGAAATAAAGGGTTCAATTCGACATTCTAGAAGGTTGGAGCGTACAACTGCCGAAACGCTGTAAAAAATATGGCGACAAAGATGAGTACAATAGTCCAAATAATGTAAATAGTGTACATAATACCTCATCTCAGAAATATAGACAGATACTGAAATAATGTTGGTGGTAAATGTATGAAAAAAAAACAAACTTTGATACATTCAAATATAGAATAATAATAATAATAATAATAATAATAATAATAATAATAATAATAATAATAATTGTGTCATACACGGTTTTAATAAGTTTTTACGAAAGGTTCGTAAAAAACGAAAATATTTTAATACACCGGAATATATAATACTTATATAGATAAAAGAGTAGAATCAGAGATAGAAGTGAAAGTCTGTTAAAAAAGAAAAAAAAAAGAAACGAAAATAATTTTGATACAATCTAATATATACGCATGCTCACTCTCTAACTCTGTCATGCACACACGCACACACTTTGGACAGATGAAGTGGTTGGAGTAGGCTCAGTTTTTATTTGTATCTTTTGAAGATGCCGTTATTATCATTAAAAAAGCAGAAGTCGATTAAAAGCTCATTATGACGACTTTATCAGTTTCTGATCCCCGTTCGCCTGTCTATTAACATCCGGTCAATAGAACTGTTCCCAATGATAACTGTACAAGTTATCTCTGGTCATGTCGAACAATATAACTCATAAC
>OZ010613.1:67785188-67810727 GCA_963932145.1 Acanthosepion lycidas | reverse complement strand
CCTCTGGCTTATGGCGCGGTGACATAGTCTAGCGTAGGCTGTTAACTCATATAGTGTTACTCTTTGGTTGTCTCAACACAGTGCCCTTGTGCCTGGCTAAGATAAACTTTCGGATCTAATATTTGGGATCAAATCGTGCGCAGTGGAGAGTAAGGTAGACTTACTAAACAACGAAGATAGTTAATTTCAGGCACAGTGGGGGACCCCGTATTGTAGTCTTCTATGAAGATGAATACATAATTTTGGACGCTTCACTGGAGAGTAATGATCAGCCAGCGAGCAAACGGATATTTTGCTCAGTTAAGGCAATGATATTTGGGGTGTAAAACGAAAAGAAGCTATCATGTGATTTGATGCCAGAGAAAAAGTTAAAGTCTTGGAAATCATTGTCGAAATATTTAAATTTAAGATCAAGTTAACCATGGTTCGCCTTCTTGTAGAAAATTCAATGAAATTATATATATATATATATATATATATATATATATATATATATATATATATATATATATATATAATATATATATATATATATATAGTAATACTCGTTCGTAAAAAACCTCAGATAACTCAACGAACAGGGCGAAATAAAACGTCCAGTGCCTTAAGTCTTTCTAAGTTAAGCAACGTCGAGCTTTTCAGGGCGTACACGGGTGACCGCTTGAGAAAAGCAGGCACTGCAAGCTTGGATGTAATGGATAACAGCAAAGAGTTGAAAATCGTAGAGTCGAGTTCTAATTCAAGTTGGTTTAGTTATATTTACTCATACGCAAATGCCCTTGGGAAAAGTATGAATTCACTCCCCCCACTCAAATATGGGTTTATCTTGTATCAGTAAGTCATTGAGTCACAGAGTTGAGACGTGTTCTAATTCAAGTCGGGTTCACTTATGCACAAACATCTTTGTAAATGATATGAATCAGCCTTTTCTCCCCACAGC
The DNA here is from genome assembly GCA_963932145.1 of Acanthosepion lycidas. Taxonomy (NCBI): domain Eukaryota; kingdom Metazoa; phylum Mollusca; class Cephalopoda; order Sepiida; family Sepiidae; genus Acanthosepion; species Acanthosepion lycidas. The sequence continues at coordinate 67,809,787 of OZ010613.1, read as the reverse complement.
TATAGGTCAAATAGTAGAAATTGTATCATTAAAATCATTATTATCACCAAAAAGTTCTTACAGCCTAAAAATCTAAATTAGTTTTTAAATTTAAATTTAAAAATTTAAATAAGTTTTAAAATTTAAAAATTTAAATTACTTTTAAAATTTTAATTTAAAAATTTAAATTACCTGCAAATATGTAAAGCCGTAAAATTCAACTCAACGAATCAATTTTATAGGCGCGTAATAGCGGCTCGAATTGAGGAATCGGAGAGCCGATTTCGAATTCCAGTCGAATCAATTACATTCACTGACGTCCTAATACCTTTGAGTAGGAATCCTTTTCTTTTTCCCCCAGCTATGGATAAATAGCAGAACAAACCGGGTTCTATAGCCTTGGATGGCAACTAGTCTACCGTAGAATGAAATGGCAACCTACTGCGGAAAAAATCTGCCTCGTCAGTCATGCATCGAAATACATCATCGCCTACGAGTGTATTACGCATGGCACATAACTGACTGATTGAGCATGACTGTTTAAGTTTATTTTTATCGAACTAACATCAATTAATTTATACTTAATTATATATTATATTTATCATATTTATCATTCTATTATCATTTTTATTATATATTTATATATATATATATATAATATTTATCTCTATATATAATTATATATATATAATTATATATATATTATATATATATATATTTATATTATTATGTATTATATTATTTATTATATTTATTATTCTATTATTATATATATATATTATATATATATATAATATTTATCTCTATATATAATTATATATATATATATATATATATAATTATATGTATATATATTTATACATTATATATTTATATTATTATGTATTATATTATGTATTATATTTATTATTCTATTATTATTATTTACCATTATATTTGTACTTAATTTATAGCTCAATTGATTTATAACTTAATTTATAGACAATATTATGTCGGACATTTTGTACATTCTCTTATTTCCTCCATATAAGAAAAACTACAAGGACAACAGAATAACTGAAGAAAAAACTTTTCTTTATTGTGTTGGTACTAGAATGTGTGATGCTCAACTCCACGAGAGCACCTCTTTGCGTCTGCTTTGGTCTCACACTGTGTGCTGACCTGAGAAGGAACAATTACATTGAATCAATAGCTTCATTTAGCGCAAGGTAAGTTGGTTCTCTGTGTATCGCCAGTAAGTTTTTCTCGCCCGTGTCTATCCTTCAAATCTATGAATCAATTTTTCATCCTTTCATGGAACATACTGCAAAAGAAAATGCTTGAATCCGTCACAACAATAAAAAAACAATATTTCCACACGTGAAAGTAATTGACTTTATTTTCAGTTGACAATATAAAGAAAATAGCGTTTTTTTTTAAATTCTTCTAGTTCCTAAGAATATTTTGTTTGTTGTTAATAGTTATTTTCTTTTCAATAAATTTATTTCGTTTTTGCCTTACAAAAGTCCATATTGGACGAAATGCGTTGGCTAATAATACAGTTTTTCTATTGTCTTTTACCAAACATATTCTCTATAAGACAATATTTATAATTATGTGATATATGCAAAAAATACACTAGTAAGACTATGAATAGTTTGATTATGAATGGTCTTTAATAGTTTGAATACCGATGTGCACTGATATTGTTACTTATAAAAATGGTCAGATTATAGCAAAATGCAGTGAATAGATTCCATTTTTAATAGAGCCATCATTTATCATTCAGATATCAGATTTCTTTTCACTAATAAAGATTGATTTGAGTTGATTATGATTTTAGATTTTTCATTTTCTAATCTGAAAACAGTGAATAAAAAAATTGAAGTAAAATGAAAATTTTTGCCAAAATCAGCAATTTTGAAAAAATGGACGTCATTTTTGGATTCGGTGTCTTCAGCTTAGCCAAGAAAAAATGTTTCCTTTCTTTTACCAAAATATGCGTTGAACAGATATTATGTATATCGTAATTTCTTTGCAACATTGATGTCAAGTAGGAGTAAATAGTTAAATTATCCATATTGTAGAGATTTTTAGAATCATGACACTACATGAAACACACCTGTGACGTCGTCCCCTGGTCGCAGCGCCAACCGTGACGTTCTATCCTAGTCTACCACGGCACCAACTGTGACGTCCCTAAACAGCACCAATTGTGACGTCCTCGCCGCGGCGCCAGCCGTTCGCTCCTCGCTGCTCCGTTCGGGTGTCGCTGCTCCAAATGTGACGTTCTAACCTTTTGGTGATTCAGGTGGGAATCTGGTTAGATTTGATATCAGCCTCGTCGTTCCCAACTCGCTTCCAACGCCTGGTTACCAAGGTAACTGCACTGATCCCCCAGTCCGCCTACCCACATTGATCTTAGGCAGACGAGATCAAACAGTGGTTGGGGCCGTACTGCAAACCAAGTTCAACGGGGGTGATACCACACAAATATGCATAAAAGACAATAAAATGAAAACTCAAAAGTTCAAAGTATCAAAGAAAAAGGTAACAAACTTTATGTCTAGTTGTTCGATACATAGGACTGCATCTATCTCCCGACCCGTTCTATGGATTGTGACACGTCGTTTTCCGCAAGGCAAGTTTTAACACTTCAAGTTGTCTGCTCTCTAAGAAATTGGTGTTTCGGTGGGTCTTTGGACGAAAGTCAAAAGAAAAACTTATTTCGGTGATCTGGATCTAAGTCGCTCTTCAAATTAATTGTTCTTGGGTTGAAGAGAGGTCCGGAATGTGCGTGAATCTTGGTCAGCTATCTGCGAGGCTTGCTTCAACTGAAGACTGACTCTGGGAACTGCTGGAACTCAACTCAACTCTGCTCGTTGTCGCTTCGTTTATATGGGCGCCGACCAAAACCGGGGTGAGTTTGTCGGCGCCGGGGGGTTCCTCGATAATTCTAAATACATATCAACCTCTCTGGTTAGAAATTTCCACCTTTTTACATTTTTGGGAACCTTTCCTCCCTCCCACCTTCTCATCATACTTCAGAGGGGCGTGAACTAACCTCCCCACATCTTCGTAGCAACCTCTCTGACTCATCCTCCAGATGGGCTGCAACAGCCTTCCTCGTGCGTCACGTGATCACCACTCGACCAATGATGTCTTAGTCGGGCGTGGACGAATCCGCGGCTTTGTTTCAGGGAGAAAAAATATCTTGCTTAACTAAAAAGAAATTATCTCTTCTCTTTCCCTTTTCTTCCTCTTAATCGCCGTATCATTTCTCTGTCCGCGAACGGGACAATATGACAATGGCGGTCATAACTCTTGTTCTACACGTGGTTTACGTCAGGTATTTTATCGCTAATTATCAGAATGGGTGGTCTTCTTAACACGGTCTCGAAAAGAAACATCTACAAAGTTTCAGTCAGTCTGTCGCCTCGAAAAAAGAAAAAAAAATTTCTAGGTTCCCATTCATTTTCCTTCGGTACATATTTCTGATAACATAATTTTATATCGCAGTCCAAGGATGTTCCGTCGAAGGAAAATCGATCAACGGACACTAGTAGGTGGTCCATAATTTTTCATATCTGTCCAAAGTCCCTTTAGTTGCCTGTTTTTCGTCACTTATCGAAATAACATTTTCATTTGAATTTTTTTTCTTTGGACAGCCGGTCTGTAGTTGATAATAAGATGTCTTCCCGTACCAATAGTTTGTTTTCATATCCTTAGATAACACAGCCGATGCCAAAACATATCTGATTCTTTCTTTCCTTCCCTTCCTTTTTACTCAGAATTTCCCTGTCATTGTAATGACACTCTTTCGCCATTTGTTACTTATCAAAATATCCTTTTATCCATTGTCTCTTAGCCGTGTGTGTGTTCTTGCTTATCAAATGCCTGTTCTTTTCCTCTTTTCTTTCTTTTCCCTTTCTGCCTCGTTAAATGGTGCCACACACCTATCTAGCAGTATGGACTGAACTACACAACATACAGGTCTACTTATCTATTCCTAAAACTCTTTCAAATGCAATTTAAAATATACAGATCAGTAATTTTGTCTTGACTCAGAAAGGATTGATTCGTTTGTTTTCTACGGCTAATCAACCTTTTTTAGTTATTTAAAGCCAGAAAATATTTTGAGATTTTAAAAAATATTTTGGAGATAATAGTGATTTACTGATACAAGTCCTTCAGAAAACTGTCATGAGGCGTTACTTTGGTCTTGTTTACTTTAGGTAATTTTAGTCTCATGTAACACACTCCAAAAGAAAATGGTTGAATCCGTCAACACAACAATAAAAAACAATATTTCCATACGTGAAAGTAATTGACTTTATTTTCAGTTGACAATATAAATAAAATAGCGTGTTTTAAATTCTTCTAGTTCCAAAGGAAATTTTGTTTGTTGTTAATAGTTATTTTGTTTTCAATAAATTTATTTCGTTTTTGCCTTGAAAAAGTCCATATTGGACGAAACGCGTTGGCTAATAATACAGTTTTCCTATTGTCTTTTACCAAACATATTCTATATAAGACAATATTTATCATTATGTGATAAGTGCAAAAAATCACCTAGTAAGACTATGAATAGTTCGATTATGAATGGCTTTTAATAGCAGATGGTCACTCTCGCAATCGGCACTTGGCTATGTTTTGCTGTATAACACTGAATTACTATACCTTTTGTCGATAGTTACGCAATAACTCTTTGTCTTTGTCTCCAATAATTCTTTGTCTCCTCCAGCAGCGGAAATAATTTGTCAAAGTTTGTTTTTTTAAATGGAAAGACATTAACTCAAAATCAAGCCACGTTCTTTTTGTGTGTCTCAGACTAAACGCTACTATTATTTTGGCATCGCGTACTACATCTCAAGCACACCGCCTTGAAGAGAAGTTCTCAACACTCAACAAAATACCTCTTCAAGATGGCTAAAGAAATGGTTGGAAGCGCTTGGAACAATAGACACAAGAAACAAAGTAACTACGCACACAAGACATTTTTTACAAATAGTAAATACGCGTAACGCACAACGCTTTTAAAACATATATGGGAAGTTAAAAACAAAAACAAATCACAGCAAAAGCATTAAGGGAAAGAAAGAGAACTGCATCAGCCTACAACAATAAATCCCAAAAATGTAAACTCTGACTGGAGGAGAAAATAGCTGTAATTACCTTCCCAGGACAATACAAATTACTAAATAAACGATAAGAACTCATCTGAAAAAGCAGACACGAAAACAAATTTTTACTACGCTACTTAAAAATCGAAAACTAAAAATGGGACAAAAATAAAAAAATAAGTAAATCCCAAACAATAATAAACAAATTAACAAACTACAAACGCACACATAAACACAGGCAAACGTAATAATAACAACCAACAAAAAATAAAATAATAATAAGTATTGAATAAAAAACTAATAAACAACAATGTAAAATAGCCACAACACTGTATTCGGATCCACAATTATTTCCACTCAATAATCCTTAGAATAATTCGAGACATAACCGTTACTGCCCACCCAAATAACCGTTAGGATAATACAATAGGTCTACCCATAATGTACAACTGACTAGCATATATAAATAATCATGCCAAAACACAGCATACATAGTCTGACAATTGCGTTTAAGGATGAAACAGACCGTTGCTGCTGGATGTTGACTTCAATATCATATATGCTTATCCAGACGTCTTACGTTACACCTATCTGATCACAGCTCCATTAGAACCCATTTAAACACACACACAAATTTACCAGACTCCATTATAAACATACTAGTAGAAAACACAAGTATATTAATTCCATCCAACTGCAAAAAAAGATTTAAAATAATGGAAGCTTTAATAATAAAAAATAAAAAAAAATAATTCATAACAATATTAACTACGAACAAGGCCACAATATGCTAACCGTATTCGGAAATTAAAACATCCCTACTACACACTAAAACATACACATAATGCACTCACTCAATTAAGCTGAAAAATCGAATCATCCTTGATAATGGCTAAAGGTATAGCCGAAAGCGCTCAGAAATATAAAACATTTCGACAGTTGTACACACTCTTTGTCCAGAAAAGAAAGCTCTTGTTCGAACACACAAAAAAAAGAAGAAAAATTACATAAAAAGCTTGACCGTAGTACCTTTGTCGTTTTTAATGAAACATACATAAACGAAGGATTGCTGCCTAACTATACAAATATATATATATACAGTGCGTGCCAAATTATTATCGAGATAATTTTTTACCTAATATTTCAAAAACCGTCCAATCAATTCACACAAAGTTTTCACACAATGTTGGTAACACTTACCTGCGCAATCACTGAAATTTTCGTAATGATCTGCGCAATGTAAACAAACTGGCTCCATATTTGTTATCAGCACGGTTATAATGACATGAAGTGTGAAAACATTTATAACGGGAGAACGTTGTTTTTTACAGAAGCACAGAAGATAAAAAAAATTGTCAGCAAATGAAGAGTACGTTAATCGCAATTGATCTTCGAAAATTGTTGAGGAGAAATGCTTTGTTGACAGCTTTTGCTCAAACTACATCGAATGAACAACATGCATTGGAAGGAGAAGTTCGACAAAGACTTCTAGCAGTCGTGCCAAGGCTGAAAACCAACGTTCATAAAGACTGTATACAATTGTTCTTTGTCCCTCAGTTTTGACAGCTCGAGTAGCAGGGGTTCTGGCGGGGTTCCTTCGTCGTCTAGTTAACCGTTGCTCATGAGTTTCTGCTGACCTTGCATTAGCTGTACGAATAGCATTTTGTGTCAGTCTAATTTGAGTTTCTTGTTGCGAAGCGTTTCTTCTCCGTGCTTTCATGCGTTTGGCTGTAGTAGTAGCACATCCAAGTGAAAGATTTCGCTTTCTTGGCATTACTGTCAGTCTGTAGTTGGAGGGGTTTGGTTAAGCTTTTTAAATAACAATGAAGTAATCAATTAAAAAGCAAGAATATTATACACATTAATGGAAATATAACCACAATAAATTAAATGCAAGTTTATAAAGGAGACCACGGGAACGTGGTAAACAATTATAAGCAAGCTCGTAAAGTTAGGATTTATCTAAAAATAGACTACCAAAAAACGTTCTAGTGATAAAAATAAAAATTAACGTGCAGCTAGAAACCTACTCACTATGAGCGTTAAAACGTACACGCTAAGTTTAGCATAATTATAAATGAATCGAAAGAGGCTCTTTACATTATTATAAGTCCATTTTTCAGAATGAAACTGTCAAAATTTTAGGGCTCAATTTTCCAAATATATGAGTTAGTAAGCCTTATTTAAACGCTGATTAGAAGATGATAAATACATAATTAAAAACTGGCATTTACGCTTAAACTTTTTAATAATATGAGTCTCACAAATTTAAATTTAAAGTAGCAAAAAATTCAAAATATAGATGCATGAAGGCAGCCTACCTTTTTACTGGATGACAACTTTGATGCGAATGAGATTTTTTGCATTTATTTCATCACATAGCAATAATGAACACTACACGTGAAACAAAATCGATAGTGCGCACTACATAACTCGATCGATCATTGCACGTGGAGCAAAACACATCTCGATCGATCTCGCACACACGTCTTAAACCTACGTGCACTTCTCTCATCGGTGTACACTTTCGTTTGCACTTATTCTTTTTTTTTCTTAAGGAAGGATATAATTTTTGCCGTCAAGTTAATGCAAACTAAACTATCTCAGTACCAAAACGAGAAATCCATGGGAAAATCTGATATTTTTCATAATCTATTCATGACACGTGGGGTGTCAGTTTTGATTTCGAGTTGATTGATCTAAACACAAATTATGTGCAAATTTTCATCAGAGTACTGCTAACCACTACAATTGAAAGACTAATGGGGCAGCAAGGTGTTCATGGGTCATCTTGGGGGCCCTTTATGTAGTTTTCAAAATCTGATAATCGTTTTTAATTAATTTTAAGATTGTAACAGGCATGCAAAATTTGGGGGCCCCTTTGGTTCACACTAGGGGTCCCAAATTTCAAGCCAAAGGACAGGTTTAAGACTAATAGTAATTGAAATAATAAAGCATATCTTTTTATTTTTTTTTTATTTAATCGACTTTATGGCAAAAGCTATAGACTTAATTGAACATTTCGGGGTTTCCCTGCTGGTCCCCTAACTCGTGGTGGGCCCAGTGTTGATTTTCAGTGAATTCCAAGTGATTACTTCAGTTACTCGGTATAATCTCAATATGTAGTGAAATTTTCGTTGAAATTGAGGAATGCTGCTACAAAATACAATTGAAAAGCAATTGAGGCATCAAGGGGTTATAGGGTCATCCTGGGGGTCCCCTCATGCATTTCTCATTGTAAGAGCGTAACAAAGATGAAAAATTTCATCAAAATCGAAGCAATTTGAATTTTTGGGGTCCCTTTCGGGCACCCTGGGGGTCCCAGTGTCGAGAGAAACGAAAATGAATATAGCGTATAATAAGCGTAACAGTAAGTTGCATACACTTATCAAGTTTCATTAAAATCGGCCTTAGGGTTTAGACTTCAAGTCTGAAAGTGTAAAAACAACCAAACTAATGGAAATTCCCATTTAAACATTATATTTATCAATTATCGGTTATTGATTTTTTAAAAACGACTAATTTTTTCCCAGACACACCCAGTATCGAGTACAATCTATCTTCCAAATTTGGTGGAAATATGGCTTATGCTTCTCAAGTAGTTCGCGAACACACATATACACATATAAACACAGTTCTCTCTCTCTCTCTCTCTCTCTCTCTCTCTCTCTCTATATATATATATATATATATATATATATATATATATATATATATAGATAGATAGATAGATAGATAGATTTCTGAGATGAGGTATTATGTACACTATTTACATTTTTCGGACTTTCGTCCTTATCTTTGTTGCCATATTTATCACAACGTTTCGGCCGATGTACGCTCTGACCTTCTTCAGGTGGTTGGAATATCGAACTGTTGGACGATAGTTCGAACAATGTAAATAGTATATATATATATATATATATATATATATATATATATATATATTGTGTGTATTTAGGCAGCATCTTTTCATTCATACACGTTTCATTATATGCGCGTGTTTATCGTTGCTTAGAAATCTTCTATGTAAACATTGACAGACTATCATCACTGTCGTGTCCGTATATTGTTTAATATGTTGTAATTGACATCTTTGATAATGGCTTAAGTAAGCCGAAAGCTTAGATTGTATTAAAAAAATATGGATCACTACTGTGAATTTATTTCTTCTTTCAACGATAATGTTATTAAACTTATCAGAAGTTACGAAAAAAATTTACATAAAATAAATAGACACTTCTTTATATTATTTAATGAAACGTCTATGAATATATATATATATATATATATATATATATATATATATATATATATATATATATATATATATTTATATATATAATATTGTAACTATTTTCTATTTGAAAAATTATGGTTCCATCGATACACAGGATTTACAATGTTTCAAAACAGAAATTAAAATTTTAAATTTAATTATAAAATTAAATTTACAATCCATAGATCTGTTCTATTCTCAAGCGATTTTTGAAATAAGCAATTAAAACATTTACTTCATTTATAAGCACTGGGAATGTTAATATTTTAAGTTGTTAAGGTTACGGAAAATTCAATCTATTTTGATAAGGGGTGGTTGGGTTTTAATTTCCCTGGTCAACTTATGTATCAACTTATATATAAGTTACTTTCAAAGAAAGTTAAGTTTAGGTGTGGTAGCGGTGCCTGCTCACAAACAATCACATCCGTTTTTCGCATGTCGTCTTGGTTTTTCAATGATAAAAATTTTTTCGCAGTTTTATTTGGCCGCTTAATTTATAATTTTATACACAAATAATTCGCCAAGAGGTCGTCTGAATATGAGTAAGTCGAATTTTAATATTTAAAATCTATTCCTACAAATTTAAAGTACTGTTCCTACATCTAATATCTAATAAACTATGCGTTATTTTTTACAAATAAATATATTAGAATTACATTTGTATCTAATATATATATATATATATATATATATATATATATATATATATATAAAGAAATATAGTCTTAAGGTGTGCTATATTTATGGAATAAAGTGCTCAATATCAGAGATAGAGCGTGTGTAAATATAAAAGTGAACATAGAAGTCAACACTTATTTTTATATATATATATTAGATACGAATGTAATTCTAATATATATATATATATATATATATATATATATATATATATATATTAGATACGAATGTAATTCTAATATATATATATATATATATATATATATGTAATCATACATTGAATCAATTAGCAATATTAATGCAATTTATGGCGAATTCTCTTCGCTAACGGACTTAATATAAGCATTAACCTACTAACAATCCACTGAATGATGCAATACTTATGCATAAAATTGTTGTCAGATGGATCTGGTGTATTTTTAGAGCAGCAAGTACTTTCAAAAACTTCATGTTCTCATCGTCAAGCTGTAATTTTTTCCTTTAAAATCCAAACTCGAAGACAAAATAAATGTGTTGTAGACCGAAAGATGTTTTTTTTGAAGAATATGCTATTTATTAACGGTTAAAGTTTAAATATTTCAAGTGAGAATTTTAAATGAATTTTGTAATTTGGTAAATCCACGAATTCATTTGTTGCAAGGGTTTTCCAGTTAACGTGACATGAACTAAGTACATAGTTCAATTAATAGAGTGATATGTATGTAATGTGTATATATATATATATATATATATATATATATATATGTGTGTGTGTGTGTGTGTGTGTGTGTGTATTTAGGCAGCATCCCCTCTTTTAAACACGTTGAATTAAACGCCAAAGACAACATAGTTCTGCTGACTTTCTTTTGTATTTTCTCATATTTCCGAATGAGACTTTTTATTTCAAAATTATATTGATATATATATATTCCAAAGGACAACCGAGTACTTTCCAACGTCATCGTTCATCATCAGGGGCAAACGGTGACGTTCGAAAGTACTCGGTTGTCCTTTGGAATATATATATATATAACAATATAATTTTGAAATAAAAGTCTCATTCGGAAATATGAGAAAATACAAAAGAAAATCAGCAGAACTATGTTGTCTTTGGCGTTTAATACAACGTGTTTTATATATATATATATATATATATATATATATATATATATATATATATATATATATAATAAAATGTATTAGACATCTGACAACATTCATATTTGTCTCACTTAAACCGTCTTTAACTCACCTCTCTAAAACTTCTCTCTGTTAAGTTTTAATCCCCCACCTTCTCTCGTCTGTTACCACTCTCTTTAGCTCTAACATTCGTCCCAAACTCTTATACTTACACTCTCTCTAAATTCTATTTTTTATTTCCGGAGTTGTTTTTTCTGTTTTCTTTTTGAATTTGTAGGTCTGATGAATTGGATCGTATTTACGATTCCGATGGAATAAATTATGACCATGGAATATTAGTGTTTAAGCCTTTTTATTATATCCTTACTCTGTCCTGGACATTGAGTTCTACCTGGATTCTATCCTCTTGGAATTTTTTATTCAAAATATATATATATGTATGTGTATGCATTTATGTATATATATTTATATATTTTGCATATGTATGTGTATATTTACCACTAATATTATATATATATATATATATATATATATATATATATATATATATATATATATATATATAATATTGTATATTTTTATCCGATTATAAAATTTTATATGCGAATTAAGGAAATACGATTAAAAAAATTAACCAAAATCCTTGTAATTATTTAAAACTGAATTGAAGTTTCCGACATAAAGGAGAGGTACTTTGTAATTAAAACGATGTGGATTGTCGTGACCTGATGAAATTCGTCAACAAAAAATTTACATTATGAACGATGTATTTTCTGTTTTCTTGGCAGAAGTTTTTAGCACATCCGAACCAGCATTAAAAATACAAATTCTTATTAAAACACTTCCAGGCAAAAAAATAAAAATGCTATCCCGTCTACACAGGGAGCAATCATTTACAGCGTTCTCGATGTTAGAAGAGTAAGTTGTGTTCGGATACGGGTGGGAATCCATGTAGAGAATTTTGGAACTGAAGTGTGAGTGAGTGCAGTTTTGGAATGCCCGAAACATAGTTTAGATTATGTCAGGACAGATGTTTCGTATTTAATTTCGTCCAAAGTTTGTACGGGTCACAATGATTACGAGGCGACGCGATCGCGTTTCGGGTTTTCCGGATTCAAATCCCAAATCGACGCTAAGTCGCTATTATTTATTGCTTTCTGTGGCGAAATCTCAGACAGAAATGGTGCGAAGTCAGTTCATTTTTGGCAAAAGTAATATATAAAATAATAATAAAAAAAAAGAAATAGCCTAAAACGTAGAAATAATAATATGCAGTCGTCTCCATCTTGATTACGTATTTTCATGAAAAAGAAATAGTTGCAATATATATATTGCAGTATAATAAATATTATAAAGAATTAGACATGCAAAGAATAAATCAGTAAATTTAATGTAATTAATGGCGAATTCACTTCACTAACAGATTAAATATTAAGCTTTAACTTACTAACCACTTGTTGAATGACGCGATCTTTGTTTTTAAAAATTGTAAAATAGATTATTTGTTCATTTATTTTCGTCTCGGAATTTACATGAAATTATCAGAAATTGAAAAATAATATCCATGCCTGAAAATGATGAAAAGGTTTATCGAAAGTACTTGCAAATGGACTGAACATTTAATCCATTTTACAAGTTGAGTGGGAATAATTGTGGATCCGAATTCACTCTTCTGGCTATTTATCCGAACTGTTGCTATGATAATGAAGTTAAAGTACGCAGAGTGAAGCCACTTGGCACAGATTGAACCTTGACCACTGTCACTCATTCACTTCTTTTGTTCATAGCTGGAAGGAAAGTGTGTAGATTATAGTCGCCTCACCACACCAAAGAGATACCACCAGTAACCATGGATTGTGCAGCTGTTTTTGACTAAATACAACATTCCCCATGTCCAACAACCACTATATTCCCCAGATCTCGCTCGTTGCGAGATTTTCTTCTCCAAAAATCAAATTCTAATTGAAAGGAACAAGATTTCATGACGCCGATGAAATCCAAGAGAATACGATGTGGCAGCTGGTCGCTATCCCCACGCCCAAAAGGATTTCCATGAATGCTTCCAGCAATCGATAAATTGCATGGCTTTCGAAGGGGACTGCTTCGCAGGAAATTAAATACCGAATTGATATCTGATGTAGTTTTTCTTTTATGGCAAGAGTTTTGATATCTCGTATACACAGCAAGAATTTAAGCCACAATTTCAAAAAAAAAAAAAAAAAAAAAAAATCCTGTTCTCGTTAAAAGAGAAAATAACTTGAGAAAAGACGAAATGATCTAAAAGTACTAAAGACGAAAAGATCTAAAAGATCAAAAGACGAAAAGATCTAAAAGATGCATTAATAGACACTAGACGAAGCATAAAATTACTCCCTGGATATTTTCGAATATACCCTTTCTTAAAAGAAATGCTTTTTTCTCTAGTCAACATATTTATGTATGACCTTAAAAATTAAAAGTCAAAGAAATTAAAGCAAAATATTCATGGCGATCTATGAAATAATAATAATAATAATAATAATAATAATAATAATAATATAACATTAAATCACTAAATAGAAGGCGCAGAGAACAAGACGATAAGTAAAACATTGTAGGTTCTATTGCCAAAATAAAAATTTTCCAAACGAAATTTTACAGGGAAAGTAAAAAAGCAGTTATACCTATCAAAAACGAACATCTATTGAAAAAGTGCAGAATTTTGGGGAGAATATTTGGAGCAGCCCTAAGGAATATAACCTCAATGCAGAATGGATACAACGAGAACAGAAGAATGTCAGATAAACCTCTCAACGGATGAGAAAATATAACCACGGATAATAATAATAATTTCAACGTGATATAGTCGTAAGCCATTACACCAGCACTTACAAGATTCCAGTATCTATCATTACCAAACGGTCACCCATCTGACCAGGTTCAACGCTGCTTAACTTTCATGATAGTACAAGGACTAGTGTCTCAACGTGATATAGTCGTAAGCCATTGCGCCTGCACTTACTAGCTTACAGTACCCGGTATTACCAAAAGGTAACCCATCTAAGTACTGACCAGATTCAACGTTGCTTAACTTTTATGATCGTACAAGAACTAGTGTTTTAACATGATATAGTCGTAAGCCATTCCACCCACACTTACTAGCTTACAGTACCTGGTATTACCAAGTGGTCACCCATCTAGATATTGACGAGGATCGAACCTGCTTACCGGTGATCGTATTAGAAGTAGTGTTCCAAGGTGATATAACTGTAACTCATTACAGCACCTGGTATTACTAAGTGGTCACCCATCTAGCTAGTGACTAGGCTCGACCTGCTTAACTTTGGGAATCGTACAAGAATATGCAATCTCCTTCGTAATCTCCTTTCCTTTCTTTAACGTCGACGTTGAACAGTGAGTTCGGTCCTCACTAAGTGCCCCATACTTTCGGCCTTGTGCCACATCTAAGCTGCGCTTAGATAACCACCACTTCTCATTTGGGGCATCTTCAGGCGATGTAATGGTCTTGCAAAAACCGATTACGACTGAGTAGTGAGTTCCGTCCTCACTAAGTGCCCCATACTTTCGGCTTTGTGCCACGTCTAAGCTACGGTTGGAAAATCAATATATATATATACTAAGTTCATCAGGAACTCTCTTCCGGCTTCTTGCTTTCCAGTCAACTTCGATCTTCAAATATTTAACGCAATGTCGATCGTTATCTTCTGTGCTCTTAATTCCTGTACTTTTATTGTTCTCTCTGTTTAATAATGTTTTTTTTTTCTTTTCCTCATATTCTTTCACACTCAGTAACCCCTTGCGTTTTAGTAGCTTTTATTAGGCGCTGGGGTGCCTCGTTTCATGGATGTCAGTTATCAGTTATCTCCTGTTAATTCCCCTCTGAAAATTCTCCCCTGCCTTAAAATGGTATTGAACTCACGCTATTTGGGTCCTGTCACCGGATCTAACTAACGCCTTTATCCACTGAGCCATGTTTCCTTGAAGACATCGGAGCATGAATTTCTGCGTATTATAAATTTGATGTCTTCTGCAACCATTTTTTTTACCAGTGTTCATATTGCAATTTTTGCTGTTATCACCATGTTTTTACCAGATTTCATATTCTAATTTTTTTGTCTTGTTATCGCTTTTCTCTGGCACTCCTTATTACTGGTTCCCATATTGTATTCATTTCTATGCTTGGTCGGCTCAGGAGATTTTTGTGCCGTAGCATATGTGCTGATTCCTTAAGTTTACGAATGTTCCAATAGTTTTCTATGGTCAACCTGATCCCATAGAGGGCGGTGATCTCCTTTCTCTTTCCATATGTGGTCAGCTACGCCTGATTTTTCCACTTACCCTCGTGTTAAACTTTGATGGCATTTTATACTAATAAATTTAATCTATATAATATCACAAAACACTCTGATGCAATGGCGGGAGGATGCTAAATGAATGTAAACAGACACACAGCTGTACACATATATTTATAAATTATATTTATAAATATGTATAAGTGTCTTTTTGGTTATGAATACTTTTACTTGAATGAAAACAGGTGTCAAAATGGGGAAAAACCGTTCCAAGACAAACAAATGTCATCTTCAGTAAAATGAATCAGATTCCTCCATCATGTTTTGAATCTTTACTCACTTTTAACTTCTCTTCCACCATCTTCTTTTCTCAAAATCTTACTCTTTCTTTTACATTAAAACAAATCACACTCTCACTTTTGCTACATAAACCCAATATCTTTCAGTTTTTTCTACAACTCTCTTGTTTTTTTCTTCTAAAAACAATCACCCTCTCACTTCATATACGTTTCTCCCTCCATATTTTCATTCTTCTCCCATTCTCCTGTTTTCTTCTTCTAAAAACAATCACCATTTCACTTCTTCATATACGTCTCTCCCTCCATATTTTCGTTCTTCTCCCACCCTCCTGTTTTCTTCTTCTAAAAACAATCACCCTCTCATCTCTTCATATAAATCTCTCCCTCCATATTTTCGTTCTTCTCCCATTCTCCTGTTTTCTTCTTCTAAAAACAATCACCCTCTCTCTTCTTCATATAGGTCTCTCCCTCCATATTTTCAATCTATTCCCAATCTCCAGTTTTCTTCTTCTAAAAACAATCACCCTCCCATCTCTTCATATACGTCTCCCCATTCATATTTTTGTTCTTCTCCCACTCTCCTGTTTTATTCTTCTAAAAACAATCACCCTTTCCTTTCTTCATATAGGTCTATCCCTCCATATTTTAGTTTTTCTCCCATTTTTCTGTTTTCTTCTAAAAACAATCACCCTCTCATCTCTTCATATACGTCTCTCCCTACATATTTTCGTTCTCCTCCCATTCTCCTGTTTTCTTCTAAAAACAATCACCCTCTCCCTTCTTCATATACGTCTCTCCCTAGATATTTTCGTTCTCCTCCCACTCTCCTGTTGTTATCTTCTAAAAGCAGTCACTCTCTCACTTCTCATATACGTCTCACCCTGCATATCTGCGTTCTTCTCCCATTCCCTTTTTTCTTCTTCTAAAAACAATCACACATTCCTGTTCTCTCACTTCTTCATATACGTCTCTCCCTCCATATTTTCGTTCTCCTCCCACACTCCTGTTTTCTTCTTCTAAAAACATTCACCCATTCATCTCTTCTAATACGTCTCTCCCTTCATATTTTCGTTCTTCTCCCACTCTCCTGTTTTCTTCCTCTAAAAACAATCACCGTCTCCCTTCTTCATATACGCCTCCTCCTCCATATTTTCGTTCTCCTCCAACTCTTCTGTTGTTTTCTTCTAAAGGCAGTCACCCTCTCACTTCTTCATATACGTCTCTCCCTCCATATTTTCGTTCTCCTCCAACTCTCCTGTTTTCTCCTTCTAAAAACAATCACCGTCTTCATATACGCCTCCTCCTCCATATTTTCGTTCTCCTCCAACTCTCCTGTTGTTTTCTTCTAAAGGCCGTCACCCTCTCACTTCTTCATATACGTCTCTCCCTCCATATTTTCGTTCTCCTCCAACTCTCCTGTTTTCTTTTTCTAAAAACAATCACCGTCTTCATATACGCCTCCTCCTCCATATTTTCGTTCTCCCCCAACTCTCCTCTTGTTTTCTTCTAAAAACAATCACCCTCTCACTTCTTCATATACGTCTCTCCCTCCATATTTTCGTTCTCCTCCAACTCTCCTGTTTTCTTCTAAAAACAATCACCCTCTCACTTCTTCATATATGCCTCCGCCTCCATATTTTCGTTCTCCTCCAACTCTCCTGTTGTTTTCTTCTAAAGGCAGTCACCCTCTCACTTCTTCATATACGCCTCCTCCTCCATATTTTCGTTCTCCTCCAACTCTCCTGTTGTTTTCTTCTAAAGGCCGTCACCCTCTCACTTCTTCATATACGTCTCTCCCTCCATATTTTCGTTCTCCTCCAACTCTCCTGTTTTCTTCTTCTAAAAACAATCACCGTCTTCATATACGCCTCCTCCTCCATATTTTCGTTCTCCCCCAACTCTCCTTTTGTTTTCTTCTAAAAACAATCACCCTCTCACTTCTTCATATACGTCTCTCCCTCCATATTTTCGTTCTCCTCCAACTCTCCTGTTTTCTTCTTCTAAAAACAATCACCCTCTCACTTCTTCATATATGCCTCCGCCTCCATATTTTCGTTCTCCTCCAACTCTCCTGTTGTTTTCTTCTAAAAGCAATCACCCACTCACTTCTTCATCATAAACACCTCTTCCTCAATCTTTTTCTTCTACAGCTCTTCTGTTTTCTTCTTTTGAAAGCAATCACTCTCTTATTTTTTCTTCGTAAATCCCTCTTCCTTTATCTCGTTTTGTTCCTCGAACTATCCTGTTGTAGTTTACTGTTCTACGACACGTGATCATTAATCAACTTCCTGCCTGTCACTTAGTTTACTTGCACTTCATATCGCTTCTACTTAATAGATGCAAATAGGTACAATCCTATTTACCAATTCACTACATATTCAGTCTTTTTTTTCTCAAACTTCTTTTTCTACTTTTCATCAACTCTTCTTTTTCCATCTTTTTCTCATCAAATAGTTTTTATTTTTCTCCTTCTCCATCTTTTCGGACATTTTTTTCTTTTTCCCCATCATTTCTTTTCTGAAATCCCCCAGTTTTATTTTCCTCGAACGTCTTTCTCCTTTTTAATCAACTCTTCTTCCATCATCTGCTTTCTTCTCCAATTCTGCCTTCTTCTTTTTCTAATATTACCCATCTTTTTTCTTCTTCTTCGTCCATGTCCATCTTTTTTTTTTAAAATTTTCCGCTTTTTCAGAAACTAGTTACTCACTTTCTTCTCCTTCTCCTTCTTCTTGTTGATTCTCTTTTTCTTCCTTTTGTTATTGTTGTTGTTGTTCTTCTTCGTCGTCGTCTTCTTCTTTTTCTAGTATTTCTTTTTCTACTGTTTCTTTCTCTTCTACTTTTTCTTATTTTTCTTCTCTTTATTTCTATTACGTCTTTTATGCTATACAAACTTTTTAAAAAAGTTTTTTTTTAATTTGTAATAGCCTTTGATATTAAGATTAATAAATTAGCTTCCATGACATCTTAATGAGGGAGAAAATTAGCTTTCGGGTGTGGACTGAATATTAAATCGCAAGAAATAGATTTAAAAAATTAAAATTTTAGTGCAAGTTTATTTCTCCGCCTAGCTAGATATGCTTACGTAGTATACATACAAACAGAAATGCACGGAAGGAAGGAAGATAGTGTAGCACCAGACTTTGAAGAATTTAAGACATACTTGTCTTGCAAATCTGCATTGGAATATTTTATAATTGATTATCTAAAAGCACTGATGGACAATATGTAATTATCTCATTAGCGAAGTTTAGTTTTATACGTCTAGGTGCCAGGTCCTGAAAAAACATGGACGATCATTCAGTATTCTCCGAATTTATATTGCATAAACAGGAAGAGCTTTCTTTTCCTTGTTCCCTATTTATTAATACTTTCCTTGGCATTTGGAAGGCATCTTTTGCTATTCCAATTCACATTCGGATTTCAGCGTCACATTTTCCGTCCTCTGAAAAAAGACTTCACATATATTAACAATTTACTTAATAGTGGTATCTTCATAGCGCGTATCAATGGACTTTTCCTTTTGCTGAAACCATACATTCTGTTTTCTAACAATTGATGGTTGGTCTTTTCATCTCGCTGTCCTTTACTGACATTTTCTAGGAGTTTTTGCAGTCTCTTTTCTGTTTTCTTGCAATTGATTGTTAGTCTTTTCATCTCGATTTATTTACGTTGTTTTCTAGGAGGTTTTACAGTTTTCTTTCCGTTTTCATAAAATTGATTGGTAGTCATTCATCTCGCTTTCTTTACTCCATTTTCCAGGAGTTTTTGCTGTTTACATTCTGATTTCTTAAAATTGAAGGTTAGTCTTTTCATCTCCCTTTCCTTAACTGATTTTTTAGGAATTCTTTCAGTTTCCTTTCTTTTCTTTTTTTTTTTGTTACAATTGATGTTTAGTCTTTTCATCTCGCTTTCCTTTACTCAGTCATTAAAAGGCCTGGGGACCACTCGAGGTAGAGGGTTAGTGTTAAGGGTTATTTAATATGGATAGGAAGGGAAGATAATGATAACCTCTAGACCTGAACATGTTAAGATTGTAGTGATCGGTAAAACATCCTATTAGGAGTCCCTTTCAACAGGGCAATGGTTCACGGTTAGAAACTCTTCGAATGGAACTTACTTCTCACCGATAGAATACGAAGGGAATGTGCGCGGTTTGCATCTATGTAAGTGGAATGGCGGGTCCTAGCCGTGAAGGTTATTCCAGGCGGAACCAAGGAATATAATTCGTCCGGGCACTTTCTATGAGAATTCCTGTAGTTTTATTTCTGTACCTGCTATCAACATTCTATCATCTACATACCCTATTTTGTTAAGATTGTATCAGTCAATGTGGACTTTGGCTAGAACTTATAAATCTCTCAGGGACGTTTTACGGCACAGGTTGAATTAATCCGGTGAGAAGACACACCCTTATCTCACGCCTCTTTCCTATTTTGGTGTATTTATTGAATTTATTTTATTTATTTATTTATTATTTTTATTTATTATTTTTTATATTGTATTATATGATATTATATTATATTTTTTTAAGCTTTTCATCGCAAGCAAGGCGGGAGTGCCATTAGCACACAAAGGATTACAGAATGTAGGAACAAGAGTAAAGAGACGTGAAAGAGGAAAGGATAGAGAGAAGGACGGTGAATAGATCAAGGCATCTGGAGATGTCGATTGACATTGCATTTGAATAGTAGGTGATGATAGCTATCAGGGAAGCAAGGAAGAGGATACCAGGTATGTTAGCTTGGACGTGCGGGCGGTGTAATGAATAGAGCCGAGTTCAAATTCCCGTTGCGTTCGTAATATTCGCTTACGCGGAAATAACCTTGGGAAAGGCATGAATCCGCCTATTTTGCGACCAGTTATGGAATAATTAATAAGATTTGTATCACTAAATCATTATTATCCCCCAACCAAGTTCTTACAATCTAAATTTACTTTCTGGCTTTAAATAACCTGCAAAGGGTTGATAATCCGTAGAAAATGAATGAATGAATCAATCAAATACTGATTAGCTACACAGGTGTGTCTTTTAGATTTATTTACATTCTCTGGAATATAAATGTATAGAAACTAATGTGGCCAGAAAGTGAGGGATCAGTTTATATTGATTGTAATATAGAAATGATCCCCCACTTTATATCCACATTATAATTTCTTGTTTATTGATAAGCCGTAGAAAATGAATTAATAAATCAATGAAATAGTGATTAGCTCCACACACAGGTTTTTAAGATTTATTTGCATTCTCTAGATTATTAAAAGTATAGAAACTCCTATGGCCACAAAATGAGGGATCAGTTTATATATTGATTGTAATATAGAATGGATCTCCCTTTCTATATCTACATTATAATTTCTTCTTAGTTTATTAAGTTTTGAGTAGGTATGAATCCATCTCTTTCTCCTCCAGTTATGGGTTAATCAGTGAGACTTATATCACTAAATTATTATTATTAACTGAAAAAAAAATCTTATAATGTAAAATTATTTTCTGGCTTTAAATAACCTGCGTAGGGTTGATAATCCGTACACAAAGAATGAAAGAATCAATCAAATACTGATAAGCTACACAGGCATATCTTTTAGATTTATTTACTGGACTATAAATGTATACAAAATACCATAGCCGGAAATTAGGGACCATTTTATGTATTGATTGTAATATAGAATTGATACCCCTTTTCATATCTACATTATATATTTTTTTTTTATCAAATTTTGATTAGATACGGAACCACCTTTTAAAAATAAATATTATTATCTGAAAAAAATCGTATTATTTTCTGGCTTTAAATAACTGCATAGGGTTGATAAGCCGTAGAAAATGAATAAGCCAAGCAATAATTCACTCACTCTTTCATTCTCTTGTCAATTTAAACTCAAAATCCTTCATTTAGTAATTTCGGTTTTTATTTGTTCCTTCCTTGGAATTCTTGCTTCACTTTTCTGTTGGTACCATTCTGTTGGTACCATTCAGAATTAAATCTACGAATATATCTCTTGTTGCTTATTCTTGGCTGAGATATTTGAATATCAAATGTTGAACGGCCTCTTTTTCATAAATGTAACTTTCTTATGGAAAGACAACAGTGAAAACTTCAGCTGTTGAAGTTCACTTGTCGCAGGACTTATTTCTTGGGAATTCAAGGAGGCTACGATTAAATTATTAAAATTTTTCTATCCAATAAAAAACCCGAAAAAACAAGGAATTAAATAGAATAGCTGGAGGCGTGATAGTCATCTACAGTTTATCACATTCAACACTGAGTTAAAAATAAACACTACCTTACACTCAGACTGCGGGGACGACAGTGTTCTCTCTAACCAGCGTTGATCGGCTTTCCTCGGGCATGTACGCATGCGTACAACAGCCAAACACTGCTTTACTTGAACTGTGAAGCAGACAATTCCATGAAAAGATTTTTATAATTTTTCATGGACAAGGGGGTGGTTACTGACATTAAGTTTAAGGATTATATAATGTACGAATATAAAGATAAAATTAAAGAAAAAAAACGACTCATTATATTGAAAGTTATCAATAATATCAGTAAAAATAGGGGGGTGCTGCAGATTCGTAGTGCCAATGCACGAGCTGTCACTGTTTTTTCACAGCATATCCCACTTCCGTTTTAATTGTTCATTTATCACTTTGTTGTTTTATTTCTTTCTCTTCCTTTATTCATAGTTTTTTCTTCTTTTCTTCTTTTCTTTTTTATTCACTTTGCCGTCGCTGTAGTGTCAGCCGGAACCTAAAAGCAATCGGCCTACAAGCGATTATCAATATTTTCGGCTTCTCTTTGAGAATAAAGCCTAGTCTTGTTTCTAAACGACTTCCAAATAGGGTAATCGACCGCGTTTTGTGGTCAGGCGAATGTCTTGGAACAGTTCGTTACTTGATTTAGTGGATTTCAATATGGAACAATGATCTGAGACACCCCAATGAAATGACCAATGTTCCCTGGGGGGGTGAAGTCTCCACCCTCTCACCGTCTTCTTTTCATCTAAAATAAAGTAGATTGGATTAACTTGTCGAGCAAATTCGAAAATAAACCAATAAAAGGCATTGTATCTTTTTCTGTATGACTGATTACAAGTTTATGGACGCTAAGGGCATAAAGATGTTTATGCTAGAAACTTGAAACATTTATAATAAGAAATCCTTGCATAATGTTTTTTTTTTTAACAATATCAAAAATTTAAATATTTTGTCGTGTTCCTTCAAGGCGTTGGCGATCATGGCCCTCCACAATTTTCTATCCATTGTAGCATTTGAAAATATTCTCTTTTTGTTATCTCTCCTAAACCCTGTTCTGTCATCCATTTACTCAAACTCTCTATGTAGGATATACGATGTTTTCCTTTAAAATACTTGCCTTCAAACTGTCCTGTGAGGATCAAATTTTCCAAGCCATCTTTCCTCATTATATGCTCTATAAACTTCAACAGTTTATTTCTGATATTAATCATGTGTTGATTTTGTTTCCTTTTTCTCTAAAACTTCCTCGGTGATCACATGTTCGGTCCATGGTATTCTCAGTATCCTTCTGTAGAACAACCTTTCTGTTACTTCAAATGTCTTCCTGATCTGTGAGGAGATTGTGTTTAACATTCACTGCCAGTATACGAGGACTGATATTACGTAAGAGTTTAGTACTTTTTTTCTGTTTCTAATCAAATCGTTTTTCTTGATACTTTGCTTAGCTTTTTGGAAGACAATCAGTTTCAAAGGAGTTAATACCTTAACTACTGCCACTAATTGTGGAGAGCCATGATTACCTGCGTTCTGAATTAACATTGTATTTACAAATATATTATTCCTCGTGGTAAGCGCCGTTTTCATATCTGACAATCGGAATAATAGCAACAAACTTCGCACCAGTCCCGAAAATGTCTACAATTCCCGGCGGTTAGCCCAATGCGACGTACGTTTACTGTCAACGGACCGTGAAATTAACCGTGTGTCACCCGACAGAAGTATTTTGGGGGGTCGAAGGGAACATCGTGCATTTGGTGCAGGATTTCTTCTGATCTTTTTCAGGTGTGTGTGTGTGGGAGGGGGAGGTGGCACTTTGGGAACAGGAGATATATGGTTACGGTTTATAAAAGCAGCATAAAACACTTCATTTAGTGTCATGTCTATGTGTGCTGCCTATATATATATATATATATATATATATATATATATATATATATATATATATAATGTCTATCTACTGTCCTCCTTATTACTCTTCTTTAATTCTTCCTCACTCTTGTGTCTTAGTGGCTTTATTGCCTTGCATAGGATGATTCCGATTACACACACATATTTGAAGAAAATATACGGAAAAAACAAAAATCCTTATATGCAATTATATATGAGTGTGTGTAAATGTAATCGTAATCACCCTATGCATATATATATATATATGTGTGTGTGTGTGTGTGTGTAATCGGAATCACCCCATACAAGGCAATAAAGCCACTAAGACACAAGAGGTTACAGGGTGTAGAAGAATTAGAAAAGAGTAATCAGGAGGACAATAGACATTGACAGTGCATTGAAATTTTGCAGATTCATGTCTGTGTGTGGGGGGTGAGGTGACACTTTAGAAAAAGGAGAGATATGGTTACGATCTGTAATGACAGCATAAAACACTTCATTATATATATATATATATATATATATATATGTATGTAATCGGAATCACCCTATGCAAGGCAATAAAGCCACTAAGTCACAAGAGGTTACAGGATGTGGAAGAAATAGGAACAGAATGATTAATGATTGGCGGAAAGCGAAAAGAATAATCAGGAGGACAGTAAATAGCGATTGAGATTGTATTTAAATTTTTCCAGATTAAAGTTCGTT
>OZ010613.1:67775188-67780188 GCA_963932145.1 Acanthosepion lycidas | reverse complement strand
AAAAGCTGTCAAAATACAAGGACCTTGAAATAGAAATCTCGAAAATGTGGCATATGGGAACATCAAGAATCCCTGTTGTAGTTGGAGCCCTAGGACTGGTTGGAAAAGATTGCAGTAGACTAATTGAAGGGATTTCTGGAAGTCCATGCCTCAAGGAGATACAAAAAAGTGTTCTGACGAGTACAGCCCACACTTTACGAAGGGCTTTATCTATGTAATTTTTTTTTTTGTCAGTGCCATTTCTAACCTTAGGTCCCTGGGCGGGACCCGGAAAGAAATGTGTAAACGCCAGAAATCAAAGAAAATAAATAATAATAATAATAATAATAATAATAATAATAATAATAATAATAATAACAACCGGAAAATGTGAAACACTTACGGGAAGAAAAATGCAAGAAACTGGTATGAACACCACCCAGAGAGATTGGACTTGTAAGAATTTTATGGGACTTTACAATACACAGTGAACAAGTTAATTGTCCAGACATCGTGATCAGTGACCACAAAAACAGAATATACTTTCTTATTGACATGTAAATCCCTGCAGATTGTAGTGTATCTTGTAGACCTTCAAAAAAACTATCAAAATGGAAAATCTAAAACTATGGCTCATGAGGATATCAATAATTCCATTTGTAGTTGAAGCCCTCGGATTCATTGAAAAATGTCCCGATTGACCCATTGAAAAGATTTCTGGTAGCTTATGTCTTAAAGAAATACAAAAAAATTGTACTCCCAAGTACAGTTTACATATTACGAAGAGCTTTATCGATGGAAAATGTGTTTGATCTTAGATTTTTTTTTTCTTTTATAAAAATGATCAGAAGAAAATATCAGGAAGCCATTTCTGATCATTCTCTTTGGTTTCCTTTAATTTCTGTTGTAGAACCAGAGACAGAAATGCGTAGACAACAGAAATCAAAGGAAATAGTAATAATAATAATAATAATAATAATAATAATAATAATAATAACAACAAACAAAATAATTTATGTAACTCTTCTAATAATTAGCAACCAATTTCAAAAAAAAAAAAAGAAAAGAAAAAAGATACAGTGTTTAACAATGTTTAGACAGTAAGTCTGTCTTCAAGCTATGTTTAAAAATTGCATGCAACCACAAAAAATATAAACAATTCAACACTTTGTACAAACGTCATCTGGCTTGAGAGAAACGGTTGTACTGGTAATCAACGCGACAAAGTAAATGAAACGCAGCCAACGGGAATGGAATGCAACTGAAACGTAAGTAACAGGGTGGGGATTATACTAATCTTGAAATTTTCCGTCATTTGATTTGTTACTAAGAGGACTTAATCAAACAGCTTTAGTATAAATCCTATGGAACTCTCCGGTCATTTTGTTCGTACCACCCGGGGTGGGACATTAATAATTTGCATATGTTTTAAGAAATAGGTATTTTTTTTTTGAAAGGTCAATGCATTCAGAATATTTTTTCAGAATGTGTACCTTCAGGCATTCGTCAAAATTACGACCGTTCGTGATAGATTTCCTAAAAGTTCTACTGATAACTTAAAAAAAAAAATACTTCTATGCACTCTTTAATATTTTAATAATAATAATAATAATAATAATATGTCACATGGGAACATCAACAATCTGTTGTAGTGGATCCCTCGGATTGGTTGGAAAAGATTCCAGTAGACTAATTGAAAGGATCCCTGGAAACCGATGCCTTAAAGAAATATAAATAGGAAGAAAAATATACGGAAAAAACAAACAAAAATCCTTATATGCAATTATGCTGTTTTAATGTTAATATAATGTCAACGCCGGACGTTTGGGTCTAATAAACCATCTTCAAGACATATTGATTATATATAATTAACATCAATTGAACATGACAAAGACGATGGACATAAGAACAAGACTTATCCAAACAGATAACTGAAAGTTTTATATGATCAGCGTTCCGTTTAAACATGATCACGTTGTCGTCACGTGGGCGACGCTGTGAAAACGTATTCCTAAAATTTGAGTATTTTGAATGAAAAATGAAAAGAATTCTATTTTGTTCTAAAATTTATATGTACGCTTGTCGAGCATTAATCTCGCTAGAAAAGGGGAAATACTAAAGAAGCCAGGTCTAGTATGTCCTGAAGATGGTTTATTAGACCGAAACGTCCGACGTTGACATTATATTAACATTAAAACAGCATAATTGCATATAAGGATTTTTGTTTGTTTTTTTCCGTATATTTTTCTTCATACTGTCGGATCTATATCCATATATTTGCTTACATATATAATATATATATATATTTTTCTCACGAGTACAGCCCGCACCTTACGAAGGGTTTTGTCTATGTAAATTTTTTTTTTTTTTTTTTTTGGCAGTGGAAAACGTCATGACGCCATTTCTAGCCTTAGGCACTTGGGCGGGATCCGGAAAGAAATGAGTGCACATCAGAAATCAAAGGAAATAAAATAATAATAATGATAATAATAATAATAATAATAATTGTTGTAACCTAGGAAGGGTTGCTGCGTGAGGAATAACTAAAACGGAGGTTGGAAATGAAATTGTAATCTTTATAACAAAATATAATACTCGCGAGCGACGTGAATTATGTAAACCACTGCTATTGGTGGGATACTTAGCATATTGCCCCCACTTACAATAGTGTCCAACGTATTTATGAGGATTGGGACATATCCATTAGTGTTCATAGGTACGGTATATAACAACAACAACAACAACAACAACAATAATAATAATAATAATAATAATGGTTACCAGCATTTGGATTAAAGGCTGAAACTGAAGGCTTTATTTTTGCAGCGCAAGACCAGTGATTTTTCACTTTCTGTCAAATATCATACATAATAGTGTGGATCCAAAATGCAGGTTCTGTAACAAATATCAGGAAATCATCTAATCTTAGGATGCTCTCTACTCTCATCAAATGAATATAAAAATCGTCATGATAGACTTAGGCAATACTTATACTGGACAATGTGCAAACACTTTGGAAAAGATATTATATAAACATCACCCAGCACCTGTTACAGAAATAGAAGACATCACAATTCTATGGGATTACACCATCTTTACAGACAGGAATATTGAAGCATATAGGCCGGATATAATTGTCAAAAGCCGAAAATAAAAAAAAATAAAAATAAAAAACTTACCTACTAATTGATATGGTTTGCCCAGCGGATTGTAACATTGCAACCAAGGAATTTGAAAAACTATCGAAATATAAAGACCTGGAAATCGAAATCGAAAACATCTGGGAATTCAAAACAAGAATAATACTAGTCATAGTAGGTGCGCTTGGAATGATAAAAAAGGAACACAACAACACATTGAGAGAATCCCTGGAAATCTCAACTGAAGAGAAATACAAAAATTGTCTTGATAATTACAGCGCACACACTAAGAAGAACTTTGCCTCTGTAACGCTACTGATGTTATGGGAGTTAGAAAAACAAATCATGAATTGTAGCCATAACAACACACCACTACCTGCCTTAGGTCTTCCCGTAGATTTGGTAGGCAGTGTGACCATAGCAGAAATCGAAATATAATAATAATAATAATAATAATAATAATAATAATAATAGCCGAAAAGAACCTAAAAATAAATAGTAACAATAATATATTCGATAAAAATAGGTATATATTACCTACCAAATCCATAACATTTACTATTCGAAAATAATATAATAATACATATAAATAATATATCCAATAACGTATGTAATTGTGCGTTAAACAATATTGTTGCTTTTAACCTGCATATTTAGAAATTTCGAACGATATAATTATATTTAAGTAGTAAATGTTCGTTTAAACATGGTTTAGTGTGACCCTAGCAGATATCGAAATAATAATAATAATAATAATAATAATAATAATAATAATAATAATAATAATAATGTCATGGAAATAGTATTTGATTGAGTAATAAGTATTTTACGTTTTTGGAGAAGCATTTATAATGACAAATAAATGATCATAGCTACTAATCAGTCTTAGCAATTAAGAATAAATTTGGAGTTTACTAACGTACCTTAGTTTTTGTCTGGCAATAGCAGCGTATATAGTAGAATAATAGAAAAAAAAAACACAAGGTGGCATATAGCAAAAATAACACTGGAAAAATTTTGGAACTCGGTTGGACTATCTGACCTCCCCATCCTCCACCATATATCCCCTGATTTTGGTCAAACGATTTTCACCTTTTTCGATCGCTCCGAAACACTTTGAGGAGAAAATTCTCTTTAATGAAAACTAGATTCAAGAGTTGGTCGAAACCGTTTTTCCCAGCAAAACCTGCTGAAAAGCTACCTGATAAGCGACAACAGGTCTTTGCATTTTAGATTTTGTAGATTAAAGTTGATAAAAGAAAAACAGAAATTATGTATGACACAAACTAATAGCAGTCGTAGTGGTAATAATATTGAAGCGAACAATCGATGAAGAGAATGATTGTTGTTATTGTTTTGCTGGTTTTCGTATAGAGTCATTAAGCTCTTCTTTCTAGGATCAAAGTGTAGTATCTGCTGCATCTTCGATCTTTCTCAACTGGAACCATTTATACTTACTGATCGAGAATCTCTATCATTATTTTATTTATTTGTATGCACAACTGTTACGTTTTTCAACCTAACTTCAATGTGCCGTGTCTATCCGATCCCTGTCTGTTCTAAGTTGGCATTAGTTACGCTTTATGATTGAGAAACCTGCTCAAATTAAGCCGGAAATATTCCTATTTAATTACTGAAATGACTGCAGAGTGTTGCTGAGATAAATATTTCTTTTCCATGCACGTCCGTAGATATTCTGACCTCCACCTTCTTGAGATGTAGACCAGGTGAGCTATTCCTTGCCGAGCAGTAGAGGAAGTTGTACGTGTTCATATTATACTACTAGTGGAAAATGAGTGAAAGGAAACTGGGGTAGAAAATTAATATCAGGTGTTCTGTGAAGATTGATAAAAGCGTTTGTGAAGCGTTATTTCTCTTAAA
>OZ010613.1:67757688-67770188 GCA_963932145.1 Acanthosepion lycidas | reverse complement strand
ATATGAAGGTTAATTAAATAGATCGTAAGTGATATGAATCATACTTAAATAGATGATAATGATAAGAATTTTATTTAAATAGATGATATTTGAAGCTTATCTAAATAGATGGTATATTATATAAGACTTATTTAAATATAATGTATATGATATGAAGCTTACTTAAACAGATACTAAAAGACATTAGGCTTATTTAAATAGATGATATTTGAAGCTTATCTAAATAGATGGTATATTATGTAAGACTTATTTAAATATAATGTATATGATATGAAGCTTACTTAAACGGATACTAAGAGACATTAGGCTTATTTAAATAGATGGTAAGTGATATAAGTTCTACTTAAACAATGGTAAGTGATATGAAACTTACTTAAATAGATATTAAGTGACATAAGGCTTACTTCAATTGATGGTAATTGATATCAGTTCTACTTAAACATTGGTAAGTGATACAAAGCTACATGGAAATTGATATAACGCTCCGTTAAATAGATTCTGATTTGAAGCTTATTTAAATAGATGCTAAATGAAACGAGGTTTAGTCAAATAGATGTAATATAAACACTCTTATTTCGGACGCATTTTCTTTCATTCTTTTGTCGACATGAATTTGGTTATCACTGTGTCTCCTTTGAGGCTTATGCAGCAAGTGTAACTGTTCTCCGTAAATTTGTCCTGTAAAATAATTATATATATTAATTTCCTACAGCTGCTTAGACTGATTTTCAGTTCCTACTATTTTCAATACATTTTAAAAAAAACATTTATATCAAGAATTCGAAAGAAACAGCTGACATTTCTAGGAGATATAACGGGTAAAGCATGCTTGGGAAAGAGCTACACTCACAGAATATACGGAAGGCAAGAAGTGCAGAAAGAAAACAGGTTGTATAAATGAATAGCAGGACATAGACTGTGGTGTGATAGTGTGATACTGTTATATACCTATGTACCTATGAACACTAATGGGTATGTCCCAGTCCTCATAAATATGTTGTAAACTATTGTAAGTGATGGTAATATGATGTCAAAGTAGTCCGCCACTAACATTGGTTTACCTACTTCACGCCGCTGGCGAGTATTTTGTTGATGTTATAAATATTCCCATTTTATTTCCAACGTCCGTTTTGGTTATTCCTCATTCAGTTACCCTTTCTGGGTTACAACAGATACTATGGATAACCACGTCGAAAGGGGAGAGGTTGTTTTTATCTTGATCTCAAGTATTTCTGTTTGGTAGACTAGCGGTTGGTTCCTTTTGAAGTTCGGACTAATAAGCGACATCAAATTTAACCGAAGGTAAAGTTTTGAATGAGGGACTTTTAGAGATCAAGTGGCAACAACAGCGGAAATAGGGTATATCCAGGTGCTGATTTATATTAACAATCATGTTTGAGATCAGGGGAAAGTTCTGGTCTGCCCTTAGCGGGAGATGGTGAGACGGACGTGTCCGTGGCGTTTGTTTTTCATCGTATAACTTTGTGAGCATTCAACAGGCCCTTTTCTCAGCTTTCGGTGCACTACGACAAGATCGAGAATCGAGATGCAACGTGGGTTAGATCATTGGACGGTCGATGGAATGCATGGGCGAGGGTCACGTTGTATTTTGCGATAGTGAGATAGTGCACAGGATAAGTTGTGAAGAGCCATTAATTGCCCATGTCCTGAACGGAGATACACATAAATGAAGACAATTTTTTGAGCATACAAGAGTACGCATGCGCAATAAATTTTCTTCACATTGATGAACCCTCAAATTAAGCCGATAAACCAATCGTTGGCTGTTAATCATATTCTATATCTAATTCTATAAAATATAAACTGCATCGGACAGCAAGTTCTCTGATCGGCAGATTGGAAGTTTTAAGTAGGCGTGGAACTAACTCTTAACTGTTGTTGTTATCAGTCCCACCCTAACCAGGTGGTAGCATCTGTTAGGGTCCCAAGTATGGATAAATAGTGAACCCCCAAACAAAAATAAAACACTATGAAAGTATAAAAAATACATTTTTATAGTAAAAATACCAGCAATACATTTTATCTGTAGAGGAAGGAATACAATTGCGTTTACAATATGTTTAGTTGAAGCCATAAAATTCTGTTCAATATAATTAGATTTCGGCATTAAATAGCCCATAGATGTGTTGATATGCCGCTAAACAAAATCAACCAAACAACAGATATTTAAAGCAAAATGACCAGCAACAGATTTTATTTGTATTTGAAGGCAGACAATTTCGTTCAAAATTTATTTAGATGTAACCATAAAATTGTGTTCAAAATATTTAGATTTCAGCATAAAATAACCCATAGAGGTGTTGATATGCCGATAAACAACATCATCCAACCAACAAAGCATTTTATAGTAAAATGACCAACAATACATTTTATCTGTAGTGGAAGTCATATAATTGTTTTCAAAATGTATTTAGTTGAAGTCATAAAATTGTGTTTAAAATATTTAGAATTCGGCATTAAATAAAATAAGATATTGATATGCCGCTAAAGAAAATAAGATACTGATATGCCGCTAAAGAAATGTGTTGATATACCGCTAAAGAAAATCAAACAACAATACATATTTAAAACAAAATGACCAGCAATACATTTTATCTGTAGTAAAAGGCATACAATTGCGTTCAAAATATATTTAGTTGAAGCCATATAAGCGTATTTAAAATTAAATTTAGATTTCGGTATTAAATAACCCATAAAGGTGTTGATATGCCACTAGGCGTTTTTCTCTTCTCGATTCAGTTTCTGTATCGCTTTTCCGTAGGACACGGTAGTGAACATAACTGCATACATTATCATGACAAAGAGTTTGAGATTTATAAGAAGCATGATGGAGATATTCGAGCTTTTAGTGGGAGCCTGCGGGGAGAAAAACATCAGACAGCAAAAGAGAACTGAGAAACAGAACAGCCTCAGAAAAGTGTGAAACAGTATCAATTGATTTGTACGGCAAAGTCTTCACTGGAATTTGTTGCAAAATCTTAACGGCTGATTTCTCTCTTTGTATCATTTGCCATGCTCACTCACAGAGCGACTGGTAATTTTCTCAATTTTTTTTACCATTTTTGCATTGAAAAAAAAAAAAAAAAGAAACAAATTTAATCTGAAAAGTTTAGTAATTTTATCGGAAAACATTTCTAAGGTTGTAGAATGTTTTGCAAATAGCTTAGCTTTTTAGTCGTTTGGATCCTTTCGTTTAACTGAAAGAAGATATTTAAATCTAAATTTGAACACTGTTTCCCTGCAAATATCTTGGAGATCAGTGCCACTTATCCTATCATTTTTCTACTCAGGTATGAAGAATTCGTGCAGTTAAACTTGCCTAGATATCAAGCAATTTCTTTGTGCCAATTAACACAACAACCCAAATAATGGTAGATGAAAATATTGATGTTTTTGTCCTTACGATCAAAATAATTTGAACTTCAACACGCAATGATTTGTATTATTAACGACGTTCATCTTTACAATGACTATCATCATGGCACAAGGACAATTTCTGAAGATTATTGGCTTCAATCTTAGTTTTCTAGATGTTTACAATGGCCAGAGTATGTAGGCAGTTCTAGAGTTGGACATATCAAACAACGTCCCTGAAGATAATTTTTCTATGTGTTTCTTATGGACACGCTATGTTGGTAGTTCTAGTGTAGGAAAACACCAACCCAACACCCAAAAGCTTGCCTGAAACTTATTTTTCGATGTGTTTCCTAAGGCCAGGCTATATCGGTAGTTCTAGTGTAGGACCTCCCAAAAAACTTACGTGAAGCTAATTTTTCGATGTGTTTCCTAAGGCCAGGCTATATCGACAGTTCTAGTGTATGACCTCCCAAAAATCTTGTCTAAAGCTTATTTTTCGATGTTTTTTCTATGGCCAGGTTATGTCGGTAGTTCTAGCGTAGGAGAACAAAAAAAGCATGCCTGAAGCTTATTTTTCGATGTTTTTTCTATGGCTAGGCTATGTAAGTAGTTCTAGTGTAGGACCTCCCAAAAGGCTTGCGTGAACCTTATTTTTGGATGTGGTTCTTATGGCCAGGCTATGCCGATAGTTTTAGTGTAGGACCTCCCAAAAAGCTTACGTGAACCTTATTCTTCGATGTGGTTCTTATGGCTAGGCTATGCCGGTAGTTTTAGTGTAAGACCTCCCAAAAAGCCTACGTGAAGCTTATTTTTCGATGTGTTTCCTAACACCAGGCTATATCGGTAGTTCTAGTGTAGGTCCTCCCAAAAAGCTTGTCTAAACCTTATTTTCGATGTTTTTTCTTTGGCAAGGTTATGTCGGTAGTTCTAGTGTAGGAGCGCAAAAAACGCTTGCCTGAAGCTTATTTTTCAATGTTTTTTTATGGCCAGGCTATGTCAGTAGTTTTAGTGTAGGAGCTCCCAAAAAGCTTACGTGAAGCTTATTTTTCAAATGTGTTTCCTATGGCCAAGTTGTATCGATAGGACCTCCCAAAAAGCTTGTCTAAAGTTTATTTTTCGATGTGTTTCCTAAGGTCAGGGTATATCGGTAGTTCTAGTGTAGGTCCTCCCAAAAAGCTTGTCTAAACCTTATTTTCGATGTTTTTTCTATGGCAAAGTTATGTCGGTAGTTCTAGCGAAGGAGCGCAAAAAACTCTTCCCTGAAGCTTATTTTTCGATGTTTTTTTATGGCCAGGCTATGTCAGTAGTTTTAGTGTAGGACCTCCCAAAAAGCTTACGTGAAGCTTATTTTTCGATGTGTTTCCTAAGGCCAGGCTATATCGGCAGTTCTAGTGTAGGAACATCCAAAAAGTTTGCCTAAAGCTTATTTTTCGATGTTTTTTCTATGGGCAGGCTCTGTCGGTAGTTCAAGTGTAGAACCTCCCAAAAAACTTACGTGAAGCGTATTTTTCGATGTTTTTCCTAAGGCCAGACTATGACGGTAGTTCTAGTGTAGGAACATCCAAAAAGTTTGCCTAAAGCTTATTTTTCGATGTTTTTTCTATGGGCAGGCTCTGTCGGTAGTTCAAGTGTAGAACCTCCCAAAAAACTTACGTGAAGCGTATTTTTCGATGTTTTTCCTAAGGCCAGACTATGACGGTAGTTCTAGTGTAGGACCTCCGAAAATATTGCCTGAACCGTATTTTTCGATGTTTTCCTATGGCCAGGTTATGTCGGTAGTTCTAGCGTAGGAACTCCCAAAAAGCTTGCCAGAATCTTATTTTTCGATGTTTTTTCTATGACCAGGCTATATCGGTAGTTGTAGTGTAGGACCTCCCAAAAAGCTTGCCAGAAGCTTGTTTTTCAATGTGTTTCCTATGGCCAGTCTATGCCGTAGTTCTAGTGTACGACATCACAAAAATTTTGCCTGAATCTTATTTTTCGATGTGTTTCCTATGGCCAGGCTATGCCAGTAGCTGTAGTGTAGGACCTCCCAAAAAACTTGCCTGAATCTTGTGTATCGATGTGTTTCCTATGGCCAGGCTTTGTCGGTAGTTCTAGTGTAGGGCCTCCCAAAAAGCTTGCTAGAAGCTTATTTTTCGATGTTTTTCCTATTCCCAGGCTATGTCCTACACTAGAACGTGTAGGACATCCCAAAAAGCATACCTAAAGCTTATTTTTCGACGTATTTCCCATGGTTACGCTATGTTTGTCGTTTTCGTTTAGGACCTCTCGATAAGCTTGCTTAAATCTTATTTTTCCATGTGTTTCCTATGACCATACTATTTTAGTAGATCTATTGTTTGAGCTCCCAAAAAGCTTTCCTGATCTTTATATCCCCATGTGTTTGCCACTCCCCAAATCGCTATGCCTGACCCTGCTTTAATTTTACGTAGAATCACAGGAGAGTGATAGGAAAACAAATTGCGTTCTTAAAACAATCTGTCGGCTGGAAACATTCTTTATTCTTGGCATGTTGTGTTATTATTTAATTACATCTTTCTAGCAAATATTGGAGAACCTTTGATCACGTCATCTATGGCTTTTATTGCATGCTCTGCCGTTTCGGTATTTAGGCGATCGTAGATTTTCGCAAATTCCTATCCTGTGTCGTTATTAACTATCCTTTCCGCTCCATATATTTGCCACAAACTCATTAATTAGATTACTCAATGTTTTCCTCTGATCCTTTTGTCTTTAATATATCCTGTGAATGTCGAATTCTCCAACCCTTCTTTTCTCATCATGTCTCTTAGAAATCTTCAACACTTTCCATTTCTTACTGTACAGGTCGACGACAATTGTTTACGGCCGACAGGTCGGTAATCGATTTTATCGTACGTCGGCCTGTAATTAATTTTGCATTTTTTAAACTTTTTTTTTTATTATATTTTTACGATTTTATGTTTGTTACCATTTGTTTTTTCTATCTACTCATTGTGTTTTTCTTTTGTTTCGTTCGTCAGGTTTAAGTCAATCACTGCGTGCAACAGTACACTTGGTTTTATATTTAATTAACTGGCCAGATGTAACCGTGTGTTCTATCCTAACAGTTTCTTTCCTCGCAATTTGTGTAACTCTTTTGCCGTACCATGCTTTCCAGCCAAATTTGATCTTCAATAATTTAAATGCAATGTCAATAGCCATCTTATGTCTTCCGGATCACTCTATTGTTCTCGCTCTTTAATAATGTTTCTTTTTTTAATTTTTCCATACCCTTCAACCCCTTGATTCTTAGTAGCGTTATCGCCTTGAATTTGGTAAATTTGATTAAAAGAACAAAAAAAAAAAAAAAAAAAAGACTTACTGCTGAAGCCGCAAAAAAAGTATCAGTGCGTTTACTACCCTACCCTCCCTATGCTCCATAAGGTATTTGTAGAAATAAAACA
Organism: Acanthosepion lycidas; assembly: GCA_963932145.1. NCBI lineage: Eukaryota > Metazoa > Mollusca > Cephalopoda > Sepiida > Sepiidae > Acanthosepion > Acanthosepion lycidas. Next base: position 67,763,382 of record OZ010613.1, on the reverse strand, counting down.
AGCGTGGGAAACTCGCCCTGGTACCAATTAAACAGTTCGAACACTTATCCGCGTCTGTCTTTTTTTTTAAAACTAAATTTAATAAGTAACTATTATTCATTAGGTTTTAGTATTTGGGTCAATATCACTTTTAGCATACCTTTACCTTGAAAATCGTAATTCTGTATTAGAAAAAGAGCTTATAATACATGTTTGTAATAGATAGTGAACACACACACGCGCGCGCACACACAAAGAAAACAAAACATGCAAAAAAACAATAACAAATAAACAAGAACGACAAAAAAAAATCGTTTGTATCCACCCTGGCGGTCGGTGTCATGTCGAATAAGCAAACAACCTTAGCGACCAATACAGAACAACTGAAACTTGACGTAGTGGGTTTTGGGGATTTAGAGTTAAGGTTGCTGGGGGACAACCGCCCCCCCCAAAAAAAATCGTCGGTTTGGTTGTCTTAAGGAAAACAGTGCGGGTCGGGAGTCTGTAAAGTAAACAGGCGCCTTAAAATCTTCGTTGACTTCAACTGACATTAGGCAAACAATAAAAGTCAATGTCGTCCAATGCTTACCCGCTTGTTCCCGCGCTTGACGTGTATCTGCTTACTTCCGCCATATTCTGAAACTATTTTAGACCATGACAAGATTTTCTTTTTTGTTTTCTTCTTTCCGTCAAAACAGTTTTTTTTTCATATTCTTTTCAATTTTGTCTGTTCTCTCCTTACGCACGTACTTTTTTCTCTTTGCTCATATTGTTTTGTTTTTTTATTACACTCATTTATTCTATTTTTTCTTTTCAGTTTTTCTTTTTTACACTTTGTTCTTTTCAAACGCTTCATCATTCTTTTTTCTTTTTTACTTTTTCTTTTTTACTTTTTCTTTTTTTAAATATCTTACTTTTATTACCCAGCGTCGCAACCATTTTTTCCTTTTTACTGAATTTTCTTTCTTCCTTCCTTTCTTTCTTTCTTTCTTCCTTTCTTTCTTTCTTTCTTTCTTTCTTTCTTTCTCATTTTCTCGCTCGAGTTTGTGATGGCTTTGTTATTTTTTTACTATTTGCTTCTTTACTCTTTCATTGCTGTTTTTTTACTGAATTTTTGTTTATTTGTTTGTTTCTTGCTTTATTTCTTTCTTAAAAATATTTTAAAATGTTTAAAAAAAATTTTTATTTTTTTTTATTCTCCTTCTTTCTTTATTTGTTGGATCAGATCTTCCAAATGACGTATTTCTTTCTTTCTTTCTTTCTTTCTTTCTTCTTCATTTTCTGATTCTCGTATGTGAAAGCTTTATTATTTCCTGCATTATTTGTTTTCTTCTTTCATTTCTTTCTCGAATTTTCTTTCTTTCTTTCTTTCTTTCTTCGCTCAGTTCTTCCAAATGCTTTCTATCTATCTATCTATCTATCTATCTATCTATCTATCTATCTTTCTTCACTCAGTTCTTCCAAAAGCTTTCTTTCTTTTTTCTTTCTTTCTTTCTTTCTTTCTTTCTTTCTTTCTTCCATATGCTTTCTTTCTTTCTTTCTCTCTTCGTTCAGTTCTTCCAAATGCTTTCTTTCTTTCTTTCTTTCTTCGTTCAGTTCTTCCAAATGCTTTTTTTCTTTCTTTCTTTCTTTCTTTCTTTCTTTCTTTCTTTCTTTCTTTCTTTCTTTGTCCACTCGGTTCTTCCACATGCATTCTTTCTTTCTTTCTTTCTTTCTTTCTTTCTTCCATATGCTTTCTTTCTTTCTTTCTCTCTTCGTTCAGTTCTTCCAAATGCTTTCTTTCTTTCTTTCTTTCTTCGTTCAGTTCTTCCAAATGCTTTCTTTCTTTCTTTCTTTCTTTCTTTCTTTCTTTCTTTCTTTCTTTCTTTGTCCACTCGGTTCTTCCACATGCATTCTTTCTTTCTTTCTTTCTTTCTTTCTTTCTTTCTTTCTTTCTTTCTTTCTTTCTTCGTTCAGTTCTTCCAAATGCTTGCTTTCTTTCTTTCTTTCTTTCTTTCTTTCTTTCTTTCTTTCTTTCTTCGCTCAGTTTTTCCAAATGCTTCCTTCCTTCCTTCCTTCCTTCCTTCCTTCCTTCCTTCCTTTCTTTTCCTTCTTTTATTTCGCACTATTTCGTTACTTTTATTATTTTTTTTCGTTTAAGAATGTTTTTGTTTTACACTTTCTTTATTTTTTCAGTCTCCTTGTTTTTTAATTCCCTTTCTTTCTTCTTCATCGCTTCCTATGTTTTTCTTTTTCTTTCTTTCCTTCTTTTTTCTTTCTTTTCTTGGCATCATTCTCTTTTCCAATTGTTTCAACATGCCCTTCTTTTTTGTTACACTTTCAAAATGTCTTCCTCGTTTTTTCGCTTAAATTTCTTTCTTTAGCTTTTACTTCTTTATTCTTTTCCTTCCTTTATTTTTTTTTACAAAACTTTTCTTTCCACATTTTGGCCTGTTTTTGCTTTTCCTTTGTTTAGATTTATCAAAAATAAAATCCAATTTCTCCTTCTTTTCCCAATATCATTTTCGGACGCTTGTAATCTTCTTCTTCTTCTTCTTCTTCTTCTTCTTCTTCTTCTTCTTCTTCACATTTTTTTCTTCGTGCATTCATATATTTATCCCTTTAAACTAGGCCCGACCACAGAAAAGGCATAAACGCAATGACTTGACGATTTCGTTCCTGCACGAAACAGACTATCGACGCTCGGTGTTAAACTCTATCCACTTTTGATATATTAATATAGTAAATATTATATTCGACATGTAGACAGTCCAAAAATTGCTTAAAATTGGACATATTCTTAATATCTAAATATGGTCAGTACATTGAGACCGTGTTCATAATTGATGCTATTAAAGGTTGTTTTGTTTTTATAACTTCCATTAATTGTACCCGTCTTCTAAAGACGTTAGTTCTATTTCATCCTCTAGCGAAGTCGTTAATTTAATTTAATTTAATTAAAAAATTAAATTCGGAGCTTTTAGCTTCCATTTTTGAAACATGGTTAGAACTGTGTAGCGAAAAAAAAACATATATTAAATCTATTAATTTATAATATTAATGCTCTGTAAATTTACATTGAGCTCTATTTTGTAAAAGTAAAAATATCTATAAGAACATTGGATTATATATCTTACTGTTCTTTCTTTATATATATATATATTACGAAATGGACAAAGTCCGACAATTTATTTATTAAAGACATTTTTATGTTTAACGTTAGAGATACAAGTATTTAAGTAAATGCTCTGTTTATAATAAACAGTATTAAGTAACATTTACCGGCCGAGAAATTTTCATAGAAAATATTCGTTCTTTGACAGGATTCGAACCTGCATCCTATACGGAACCGTCATTTACGCTGACGTGCCTTACCGTTAGGCTACAAAGAAGCGTTCGGTAGACAAGGTCGAATTTACTGCTTATAAACTCAATCTTCCATGAATCTCGAATATTCATAACTGCTCATGGCGTATCAAATGTAAACAAATGACGTCATATATTACGAAATGGACAAAGTCCGACAATTTATTTATTAAAGACATTTTAACGTTATACATAAAAATTCGCGATAGGTTAAAATTAATTTTAAAAAATTAAAAATCTTCCTTACACCTTTTATTTTAGTTTTAATTTCAAGCTAATAGATTAAATTTAATATTTCAAATAAGCAAAATACTTTGCTGTATTTCAAAAACGAATTTCAATTGAATGGAACAATTTTTTTTTTTTTAAATAGCTGATTAGCATCCGTTTTTTAGTCGCCTTTCATCACAGTGTATTTCACTTTATTAAGAAATCTTTCAAAAATAAAACATTCTTAACTGAAACTTGAGGAATATTAGTTGATTTAAAGTATTAGGTTGGTGCAAAAAATAATGTTTTTCTTTTGAAGTTGAACGTCAAAAAACGACATTATTTTTGAACCAACCTAATATTATTAATCTGATTTAAAACAGATATTTAAGTTTAACATATCACAGGAATACATTATTTGACACAGCGGTAGCTGTTATTTAAGCTGCTCACGTCTTTGACAGCTTAATGCACATATAATTGTTTGTCTACTGGGTTTCTACTGTGGTTCTACGGTGGTTCTATGGTAAAAAATATTTGAATATAACGTGAGCGGCTTTTATATATAACTTTTAAGTACTCTTGGTAATCTTAAAAATGTAAGAACATATTTTCTGTAATCTAATTTTTATTGAATTTGGGAAATGTTGAATTTAATTTTAATATAGTTATCGGTCTTATTTTATAATAATATCATGTACGAGCGCCCGTATCTACAAAAATCAGCACGTTTAAACACATATAAAAAATTTAAAATTCTTTATAAGATATTCGTATTTGATTATTAGTACTAAGTTTTTTAATTTATTATTAGTAAATATAGTTTTTATATAATAATAATGATATCTAAAAGAGTTGAATTGATAAAGTATTTTAAAATATTTAAAAGTTTAATTATTCTAATTAAAATTTAAAAAAAATGAAACAATTCTTGTAAAAATTGATTATTCATCAATTTCTTTTTCTTAACACATTAGTGTCCTCAATAAATATTATCCGTAAAACCAATTTTAAATCTATTTTAATTAAATAATGTCATAGTTTTATTGCATTTTTTATTTTACGATTCAGAGATTTTTGGTAAATGATGTTTTCTGTTTGACAAAATGTAAATTTATGATTTAAATTCTCCAAGGACTCTTGCTTTTAACTAATATAAATATGAAGAGGGTAGAGTTTTAATTTGTCGAACTTTCATAAAATTAAGTGGGGTAACATGTAATTGCATAAATACATACATACATACATGCATATATATATATATATATATATATATATATATATATATATATATATATATATATATATATATATATTACCAAGATTTTCTAAAAAAATATTTTTAAATAATTTAATTTATTTGTGAAGAATTCCTGAAAATTTAATTAAAATCCGACAATTATTTGATATCTGTTAAATTTTCCAATATTTTTTTTATCACAAAAAGACGCTAAATTTCCCATTTGGTGCCCCCACTGACGCAAGATAAACAAGATTTTTATAAAAAAATTTCGAACGTGATAGAAAGGATAAAAAAAATTAATAAAACAATCAGAAAATTACTTTGGTCTTTCCTTTTAATAATAACATAATCATTTTGACGATAAAAGTTTGGTTTTATCAAATTTGAGTTTTTTTTTTTTACATCATGGTATGCTATTTTTTAATTAATTTTTGGGGGTTACCTACTTTAAACTTGGCATTTCGTTACGAAGGATCCCGCGTCGTTATGTTTAAATTTGTAAAGTCATCGTTGGTGTCACGTGTTCACGGATGCAATTTTCTATTCGCTCATGTGCACACAGACTGAGCGTTTCGAATCAGACTTCCAATCTATCTATCTATCTATCTATCTATCTATCTATCTATCTATCTATCTATCTATCTCAGTCTGTTCATATCTATCTATCTATCTATCTATCTATCTATCTATCTATCTATCTATCTATCTCAGTCTGTTCATATCTATCTATCTATCTATCTATCTATCTATCTATCTATCTATCTATCTATCTATCTATCTATGTAAGCCTCCTCATTATCTATCTATCTATCTATCTATCTATCTATCTATCTATCTATCTATCTATCTATCTATCTATCTATCTCAGTCTGTTCATATCTATCTATCTATCTATCTATCTATCTATCTATCTATCT
>OZ010613.1:67732688-67752688 GCA_963932145.1 Acanthosepion lycidas | reverse complement strand
TATCGTTCAAACGTTCTTAAACTTCTTCCTCTCTCGTTCAATTTTCTTTCTAGTTCTTCATCAGTTTTTTTTCTTCCTTTTTACGATCTAGTTTGTCTTTCTTTCTCTTTCTACTGGAACATTTTTCCCTTTTAGCAATTTCCTCCTCCTCAAATTTAACGAAGAGAGAGAGAGAGAGAGAGAGAGAGAGAGCGAGATGGGAGATAGAGATGGGTGAGAGAGAGATAGGAGGGAGCTGAGAGAAAACGCGAGAGAGAATTGAAGAATATAGTGAGATAGAGAGAAGGGTATAGAGAAGAATAAACGGAGAAATTTTGGAAGAGAGATAATGAGAAAAAGAAAAAAGAGAGGACATATTTGAACAAAAAATGGGAGAATAAAAACGAAGAGGATAAAAGTAGAAGAATGAAAGAACGAATTACAGGAGAAATAGAAAATGAGAGAGAATGCGAACGAGAAAGAGAGAGAATGCGAACGAGAAAGAGAGAGAATGCGAACGAGAAAGAGAGAGAATGCAAACGAAAATAAAAACGAAATAGAAGAAAAAAGGGTGAAGAAATGTAAAAAAAAAAGAAAGGAAAAAAAGAAAGAATTTAAAAAAAGAAAAGAGAATAAAAAAGGGAAAGAAAGATAAACGGGAAGGAAATAAATAATAATAGAAGAGGAAAAGTTACAATCAAAGAGGGAGAGGAAGGAAAGAAAAAGTGGAAGAGGGTTACTGGAGAAAGGAAGAACGAAAGAGATTTAAGATAAAAGAAAGAAAGAAAAAGCACTGAAGTGTGGAGAATTCAATGGAGGGAAATAAAAAAAAGAAAGAATAAAAATAGACGCAAGGAAAAAAAAAGAAAGAATAAAAAGGATGTAAAAGAAAGAAAGAAAGAACAAGTGTAGATAAGAAAATAAAAATCATGGAGGGCGAAGAAGAAAAGACAAAAACGAAGAGGAAGATGTAAGAAAAAAAAAAGAATAAAGTTTAAAAAGAAAGAAAGAAAAGAAAGACGAAAAGAAAATATATCCAAAGATCGTAAGCATTCTTTGGATAAGAATAATTGCATTTCTATTTGGAGTATGAAGTGGCGCCATCGTTACGCGTTCCCATAAGAATCTAAGCGGTTGTTGTCGTTGAAAATCGACATCTCACACGCTTATTCGAAATTATACGATTGGTCTTCTGTGTGTTCACACGAGCAGGGATTGGTGCTCGTGTGGCGTGTACAGACAGACTCTGAACTGATCACACGTATTGGACTGTTTGGGTTAGCAACCACAATGGAAATGCGTGTGATTTGACCAGTTTTCGTTTGCCGCGTATGATTCTCTCGGAAATATGTGTGGCAGAGAAGTGACAATTTTACAAATATAACAGCTACAGCAATCGATGCAAATGGCGTTTATAAATAGAAGCAGAGCTCTGTGGACGACCCGAAGTTTGTATTACATACACGCTTAACATACTTTAAGTATGCCAGAGAGATTTCTAAGTTCTGACTTATTATAAGTAGCTAGGTGAAACAAATCTTTTGGAATTTTTTTACTACGTATGCTGAACATAACATCTATCAGCTCAGTGACAAATTGTGTTTGAATTAATACAATATATATAATTAATTAATAATCAAACAAATCCTTCTACCTCATATGGGGAATAGGCGATTTCAACAATCATTTTCGTCTTTTGGCGAAATAGCCTATTCCATATATGATGTAAAATCATTTATTTGATTATTAATTTTATATATATATATATATATATATATATATATATATATATATATATATATATATATATATATATATATATATATATATATATATATATATATATAAAAGTGAACATAGAAGTCAACTCTTAGAGTCGACAGTCTGTTTCATGTTAGAGGCAATCGTCAGAGCACTCCTGGCCTGACGATTGCGGCTAGCATGAAACAGACTGTCGCCTCTAAGTGTTGACTTCTATGTTCACTTTTATATTTACACACGCTCTATCTCTGATATTGATCACTTTATTCCATAAATATAGCACATCTTAAGACTATATTTCTTCATATATATACACACCCACACACACACACACACACACACACACACACACATATATATATATATATATATATATATATATATATATATATATATATATATATATATATATATATATATATATAAATATTGATCTATATAAAATGAAATACATGCAGCCCTTTTTTGTGGATTAGTTCTAAAATTTTCATATTAGTAGTAACCACTTGGATTATATACCAACCGATTTTTTTACCTTACTATATATATAAAATTGATATAAGTAAAAGTTTGTCACTTACCTGACTGATGTTAGCTTCAGCATCTTGACTCCAGAATTTCGTAGACGGGCATGTTCGTCTACTATTCAATAGTTCTAAGCTATGTTGTATTTAAGGGTTGTTCAATATCAGAGATAGAGGGTATGTAAATATAAAGTGAATACTGAAATTAACAGCCAGCGGCGACAGTTTCATGTTTATACGCAATCGTCAAGGCTTATATATATATATATATATATATATATATATATATATATATATATATATATATATATATATATATAAAATTGAATAATATAGACATATTATGCGTATTTATTTTTACAAAAAAAACAACAAAAAAACCCAGCTACTACAACAGTTAATTTTAAAATACAGGGTACAACGGATAAATTTTCATCTAAAATACGCAAAAACGAAAATAACACTTGCGTCTTAACAGAGAAATTCACCAAAATTACACAAAATATCTTGAAATACTAAAGAGTAAATTTATTTAAAAAAATCACCATCACAGCGATCACAGTTCCATTAAGTTAGTCTTTGCCATTCAGCCCTCAGGACGATCTCAGAAGAGGTGGGAAGTAATTCTGTTAAAAAATTTCAACGTAACAGACAACTAAAAAGAATTATTATAAAAGTAAATAAACATAATATGTCTATATTATTGTATGAAAAATTCCTTTCCTTTATCTACCAACTACTCAAGCCCGGTACGTTTCTACTGCATACCTAGTTCCTCCCCCTTAAAAACTGTCTGTCAACCAGTCACCACAAATTCTGTCCTTCACAACCTTGAATACTAAATACTTCATCTATATTTAACAATAACCTGATGATGACATCATGGTATGTCGAAAGTACTCGGAATAAATACAATATTAGCCAACATGGTGTTTTCCTCTCGTCTTATAACAACCGCACTAAAATAAAGCTTATTCGCGGATATGAAAGGATCTTAACGAAAATAAATAGACAAAACATCTTTAAATTATTTAACGAAATCTGTCTGAATATATATATATATATATATATATATATATATATATATATATATGTAATTGTTTATTTGGGCAACAATCTCTCTTTTACACAAGTTTCATTGAATACGACTCACAAGGTACTGCGATTAAAGCTTTTAATTCATTTTTCTTATGTTCGTATAAATGTTTTCTTTTCTGGAAGCAAAATGTGTAAAAACTATCCAACTATTCTGTATATCAGAGCGCTTTCGGCTATTCTATTAGCCATCATTAATGATTATCAAAAATTCTTTTACTAAATTTGGGGCGATTTCCTCACAACAAAACAGGGACAAAGTCAACAAAGATATATATCCGAAAATCCTTCTTTTTGAGTTATTAAGTTTAAAGAAAGTTAACGTTGGATGGCGTTGTCTTGCTATGTAGACTAGGTTACATTTGTCATTCGTGTACATTTGTGGCTAGACTTCAACATTTAACGTGTGTAGTAGTAAGTTAAGTGAGAAGTGTTCCGTTTAACAATGGCAGGATATTCATATCGTGAGCACATACCTTTCCTGCTGTTTATCGACACGTTGGTGAAACAGGATCCATAGCACCACATTTTGTTTCGAACACACTTGCAGACTAACTAGATGATATACCCATGCTAATACGAATGCTCATGTGGTTCATGTATAATAGGTTACATATTGTTGTAGTCATATTGTTCGAAATGCACTGAGTGACATCTACCATCCCCTATCCTGGTCCTCCCCTATCTATCCATCTAATGATGGATAGATAGCGGAGGACCAGTTCCATAGCCTACATGTTCCCCCTACTTCGATCCTTTAGATATTTATCTGTGGGTTAACATAAAACAACTGGTTTATGCAGTATACATTCAAAATGCAGAGAAGCTTCATCAATGCATCATGGGGTGGTGCAAAAACATTTGATACCGTGTGGGAGTATTTGAATGGGTCCGGTAGTCATTGATCCGACGGGTGCATGCGTGTGTAGAAGTAATCGGTGGACATTTTGAACATTTTTTATTAGTTACTGTTTTGCGGTACAGCGATAGCCTTTAAGTGGAGTTAAGCTTCAAGATAGGACATCTAACGTAGACCTATTTAACATGTGCAATATTAGAGGAATCGAAACTTTTACCATACAATTTCAGTTACGGTGGACTGGTCATGTCTTGAGAATGTCTGATAAGATACCCATGATCATAATGTACAGCCAATTAGATCATGGCTACAGGAATGTAGGACGCTCATGCTTAAGATATAAAGACAAGATGAAAAGCAACTTGTCAGCAGTCTATATACCACATAACACCCTTGAGCGCTTAACCTTGGAGCAGGTAAAATGGAGATCAACGTGTTTTAGTGGACTCAGCAATTTTCAATCTTAGAGCAAGATCTAAAAAGTCAGCCAATCTAACACTGATCTCATCTCACAATCCTCACACTTGCTCCATATGTGGCCTCCTTTGTAAATCACTAGCGGGTCTTAAATGCCACTTAAGATTATCGCACAAACTTTCATCACTGAATCAATAAGCTGTCAGATCATCATACGTCGAAAGCGACGGGAGAGTCCGTTATATATATATATATATATATATATATATATATATATATATATATATATATATATATAAGCCTCAAGCACTAATATTCCGATTTCTTTTTGAATTTGTAAGTCTGATGAATTGGACCGTGATTACGATACCACTGTAATAATTTATATTTTTTTTTAAATCAGATTAATTTAACATTAAATTTTCTAATTTTACTAAAATGACGTGTCAGAAATTTTTTTAAATATTTTTAAAATCGATAAATTTGTGTTTGTTTACAAATTTCTTAAAATTAAGAAAATGGCGGATTTTAAGAAAATTTAAAAATTTGAAATTAAATTTGACATTCCAATGTATATAGTTTCTAGCTGAAATATACCAGAATTGTTTACTTAATGGAAATAATAAATTTAATGATTCAACTTTCAAGTAAAGCTAAAATGAAATCTTCAAGCATATTTTTTCATTTTAAAAAATGCATTTTAAACTTAGGTATCGATAATTTATGCCGAAAAAGTGGAGGTACCTAATTTTAAATTATAACCATGGAAGATTAGTGTTTGAGCCTTTTATATTATATTTTTACTCTGCATGGACATTGAGTTCTACCTGGATTCTATATCACTTTGTGAATTTATATATATATATATATATATATATATATATATATATATATATATATATATTGACCACTAATATTAGCTCTCTTTCTCTCTCTCTCTCTCTTTATATATATATATATATATATATATATATATATATATATATATATATTGAATCAGACGTAGTGAACCGGAACGCGAGTCGAGGGGCGAAAGCGGTGAAGGATATTTTTTTTTTTTTTTGCCGGCGTCTCGAAGTGAGAGAGTTGGTTTGGGTATGGCATGTAGGACTTGAGAGAAGGCGAGTGTCTCGTTCCATCAAACGAGATCATCTTGTAGAAAAGAGTGAGTTCTGTCGGGGTACATCGTACGAATCTTTCTGTTGTGGCAGAACGAACGAACGAAGCGGATACAAGTTAGAGAAGGACGATAAATAAATACCAAGAAACCGGTGTAGAAGGAAGAATGACACACTCTGAAATTGCGTCCGAAAACAGAGTCGCTAATTTCTTTTGAGCACACACACGCGCACGCGCACGCGCACATACATACACACACACACACACACACACATATATATATATATATATATATATATGTAAACGTATTGATCATTTCGCACCAAACAAGGTGATAATGCCACTAAGATGCAAGCGATTACCGGGAGTGAAAGAAAAGATGAAAAGACTTTGGGTGAAGGAACTGGAAACCCGATACTAAACACTAAACCGGAAACACGAAATAAACCTCCTCTCCACACATTGTTCTAGCACATATACATACATACATACATACATGTATACATACATACGTACATACATACATACGTTCATGCATATATACATACATACGTATATACATACATACATACGTGCGTAATACATACATACACACGTACGTACGTATACACATACGTACATACACACGTACGTACGTACATACATACATAGGAAAATATACATACATACGTGCATGCATACATACATACATACGTACGTACATACACACGTACATACATACATATAAACATACACACATACGTACGTACATACATACATATATACATACATACATACGTACGTACATACATACATACGTACGGACATATATACATACCTATATACGTACGTTCATACATACATACGTATATACATACATGCGTATATACATATATACATACGTACATACATACATACGTGCGTACATACATATACATACATACGTACATACATACATACGTATGTACGTTCATACAAACATATATACATACGTACACATATACATACATACGTACATATATACATACATACGTTCAAACATACATACATACATACATGCATACATACGTACATACTTACATACATACGTATGTACAAGCATAAGTACATAGATACATACATTCGTACGCACGTACATACATACATACGTACATAAATACATACGTGCGTACATACATATATACATATATACGTACATACATACGTCCATGCATACATACATGCGTACGTACATACATACATTCATACGTACGTACATACATACATTCATATGTACGTACATACACACATAGATTCGTGGATACATACATACGTACATATATATATACGTACGTACGTTCATTCATACATGCATACATACATGCGTACATACATACATACGTACATATATACATACATACGTACAAACATACGTACTTTCATGCATACATACGTACATACATACTTACGTACATACGTACATACATACGTACATACGTACATACATACGTACATACGTACATACATACGTACGTACGTACGTTCATGCATAGATACATATATCTATACATCTTCCACCACAAACCGCATCATTTTAAAATGTGCATAAAATATTTATAATACTTTTAAAATCTTTAACCTGATAATTTCCCGCTCCAGCCAAACTCGGTGGACCGCATTTAGATCAAAATTTGAAATGTAAAATTCCTCCAAAATTCTAGGATGTAGTGAAGAACATCTTTGTCAACGATGCTAACAACAATTATTTCTTGATAATGTTCGAGACGGTCTCTTTAAACCATAAAATACTCTTAGCTTATTTGATTGTAATATGATACACGCCCCTAAAGATGAAAATACAAGGTAACAGGAAATCTGACGAAAACAGATGCAGATCCAAGGCGTTCTTATCCTTTGGATCGACCAATTCTTCAGGTTTCCAGGCATAACCAGCACCTCTTGTCCAGTTTGGCGAGTCTATTTATCACTTAGATGCTTGTTATGAATTCACTGTCCCCCTCCTCTTAATCCGGGAATTCAAATTTGCTCTTTTCTTGGACCTGATCTGTACCAAGACTATAGACCCACCCTCTCCTTCTATTTAACCCATATCTGGAGGGAGAAGAGATGGATTCATAACTATTTGCATTATTCGGATTATTGTCCTCATCTTTGTCGCCATATTTATTACAACGTTTCGGCCGTTGTACGCTCCGGCCTTCTTGAGGTGGTTGGAATGTCGAACTGAACCCTTTATTTCGCTTGCCATGTCTAGTGACAGGACCCAAAGAGAAAAGCAATGATAACAACAAAGTTGCAATATGAACTCTAGCAAAAACATGCAATGATAACAGCAAAATTTGCAATATGAGCACTGGTAAAAATAGTTGCTGAAGGCATTAGGTTTATAATACCGAGAAATTCATACCCAGATATCCTCAAGGATACATGGCACAGTGGATAAAGGCGATAAAGAATGTGAGTTCAATACCCGGTTAAGGCAGTGGAGAACTTGGAGAGGGGAATTAACAGGAGATAACTGATAACTGGCATCCATTAAACGTGGAACTAGAACAGTCTACTCTGGTAGTGAAAATAAAGGGTTCAGTTCGGCATTCCAACCACCTGAAGAAGGCCGGATCGTACAACGGCTGAAACGTTTAAATAAATATGGCCACAAAGATGAGGACAATAGTCCGAATAATGTAAATAGGGTATATAATACCACATCTCAGAAATATAGACGGCTTCTTCTCCCAGGGACATTTGTACGTAAGCGAATGAAATAACTTACGTGGGGTTCGAACTCGGCTCTCCTATTCCTCAACCCGAGCCGCTATCCATTACTCCACAGTGCCCTCTATATCTCCAATATATTGTAAAAATCGCCTCCCCTATAATTCATCTTAGGAGAGGCGATTTTATTTACATTGTTCGAAGTGTTGTCCTCGTGTTTATTGTCATGTTCACGACATTTCGGCCGTTGTACTCTCCGGTCTTTTTTCAGGTGATTGGAATTTCGAACTGAACCTTTTATTTCGTCCACCACGATAGATTCTTCCAGTTCCACGTGCCATGTCTCTTCCGGTTGTCTCAGTTATCTCCCTTTAACTCAACTCTCCAAGTTTTTGTTCACCACTGCAGCAATCAGGTATTGAACTCAAAACTCTTTGGGTCAAGTCACTGAATCCAACTAACGCTTTTAATCGCCGGGTCATATGTCCTTTCTATATTACAAGAAAAATAAATCTTTCAACCTTGTTACTAACAGCAATTCTCTGCTAAATCTACTTGGCAAAAGACCAATGTTGTAGACCAATTCCTTGTCCTTTGGGACACTGCATCTCTGCTGGTATTTAAAATAATCAATATATATTGATATACATATATATCACAAGTCTCAAGAAGACTGACTTCTCACCACTTTCTGCCATATATAAACATTTGCCACAAATTCACGACGCCCCATCTAATTATCGTCAAATTATGCTCAACAATATAAGAGTCCTCATCCAATCCAGATGCAAAAAAAACGTTCAAACTTTGGAGGCTCTTCACACTAGACTGCGGCAACCTGTCATCAGTAGAATTATTTTAATCACGGCCCATACATATAAAAATTCCTTTGAACACTGGGATCATTTTTAGTCACAGAACTCTAAAATCTGTTCAACCAACACAGGGTGTGAACCTATGTTCGTGTCAAACACCGCCAGGGCCGTTAACAACATTAAAAATGCATCGAAAGTACATTACACACAATTTCGGCAAGTTCCCCCACCACGGCATCAAAAGACATATTCAAAACCAGGATAAACCAGAAGGCTCAATAGATGTTCCATGATTGTTGCATATATATATATATATATATATATATATATATATATATATATATATGTGTGTGTGTGTGTGTGTGTGTGTGTGTGTGTGTGTGTGTGTGTGTGTGTGAAAAGTGTGTGTAGATATAAATAAATATATATATATATATACATAATTATTTATATATTATATGCGCGGTACTTATTAGAAAGCGCTCAATATGAGAGATAGAGCTAACATATTTGGTCAATCTAACCAAATATATATATATATATATATATATATATATATATATATATATATATTTATATATCTGGGAAGAAAGTGTGAGTGTGTAAACTGTGACTATTACTGCTAATAATGCAAGATTCTTCGATAAAGCGAATCGAGTTATCTTATTCACAGTGTGTTTATCTAGAAATAAATACACTTAAATTCACCTTCATCCCTGCCGTGCGCCAACGACTTATGAGTAGAATCTCCGACTGACGCCTATTCAGCCGAGTTTCGATCTTAGCTAGAGGCAACCGGACGTCTAGCCATACTGATGAGCTGTGATACAGCGAAACCGTCTATCTGTGGATGACTATATAGAAAGATTTTCGTTGAATAATTTAGACATAGGATCCTTTCATATTCGCGGTTAAGCTTTTTTGGTGTCATTATTGAAGGAAGAGAAGGAATCGCGGTGTTGCTACATATTTCTTTTATTTCCGAGTACTTTCGACATAGCAATGCCATCATCAGCGTATTACATGATTTATTTATTACATGATCAACACTAGTAGTGTTCATTATTATCAAATACAAAATTATTGTGTTATCTGAAAGTTAAATTTCTAACACATGGAGTGAGAAACGCTGCGTCAGTGCGTGATCACGGAAACCGTTTTAATGGAGGTAACTAAGTATGGAGTAGAGAGATTTTTAGGAATGAGGAGTAAAAAACAAACTATTAGTGTAAATCTTGGTATTTCAAATTATCTATTGTACTTATCTATTCATATATAAACCTATCTGTTTTAAAATATATATTGTACACACACACACACACACACACACACACATATATATATATATAATATTACTGGTAAATATACACATACATATGCAAAATATATAAATATATATACATACATGCATACACATACATATATATTTTTTGTGTACATGGATATATATATGTATGCATGCGGGTACACGCCTATATGTATGTATGTATGTACGTGTATATATCATTGTGTATGTGTGTATACGTATGTGTTTTTGAACATAAAAATATAGGTCCTTGCTAGATTAGATAATCGTTATATTTATTTTTTATGTGTTTATATTTGATCTGTAACCTGGAGTCAATATTAATTTTGTCAAATTTTCTTAATTACACAGCAGCCCTTTCAGTAAATGCCCTTCAGTTTTAGTTTCCCCCGCCCCAGCTCTCACTCCCACCCCTTTTTCTTTTTTCTTTTTCTCTCCCTTCCTCTTGTTCTGATCTTTAAGATTAGGTCGTCTATTGTGTGTGTATGTCACCACAAAATGTATCCTTTCCGGCTACATCTTAATGTATTAGACATCCGACAACATTCATATTTCTCTCACTTAAACCGTCTTTAACTCACCTCTCTAAAACTTCTCTCTGTTAAGTTTTAATCTCCCACCTTCTCTTGTCTGTTACCCCTCTCTTTAGCTCTAACATTCGTCCCACACTCTCATACTTACACTCTCTCTAAATTCTATTTTTTTTTTCTTTTCTGGAGTTGTTTTTTCTGTTTTCTTTTTGAATTTGTAGGTCTGATGAATTGGATCGTACTTACGATTCCAATGGAATAAATTATGACCATGGAATATTAGTGTTTAAGCCTTTTTATTATATATATATATATATATATATATATATATATATATATATATATATATATATATATATATGGAGAGAGAGAGAGTGAGAGAGAGAGAGGCAACAATCATTCGTTCCCCCCTCTCCAAGCCAGGCAATAAAGCAACTAAGATACAAGGGTTTTGCTGAGCGAGAAAGAATAAAAAAAAGAAGAAAATTAATAGGGATCGAAAGCAATAAAAGAAGAGGAATCAAGATAACAGTAGATAACGATTGATATTGCATTTGAAGTTTTAAACATCAGAGTTGGCTTGAAAGCAAGAAGCCGGAAGAGAGTTCCACAAGCAAGAAGTGCGATAGAAGAAACTGTTAGCATAAGACTTACGGTTACATTTAACCAATTCAACTATAAACTAGTGAGATAAAATATTGGTAACATAGCAGAAAGTACAAAACTATTACCATGAAAGTATTTATAGAAATGGCATAGGGTCAATTATGTAGGGTTGGAAAGTGATTAAAGCTGAGTTGACAGGTCAGAGCCAATAATATTTTATATGGTGGAAAGCCTTGATTACCTTAAGTCCATGTGCACTATACTAAACAGATGGCGTAAAAGGACAGTATTAAAAGAGAGTGGCAATTTTGATATGATTAAACCACTTGAATGGTAAGTTGTAGTAGATATTTTCAGTCATTTTGTGAAATATTAACATTCTGTGTCCATTGTCCTTTTGTTCAGTTAAAGACATTTTTGTGGTTATTGAACGTGATATGTTAGTTCTTCAATGTTAGCAACCCTCATGAAATAATCATTTCTCTACCTGTAGACCGGGTTCTGGACGGTTTTATAGAGCAAACAGTTGCCAAGACTGATGCATTAGAAGGTTGCCGTGGCAGTTCGTATGGCATCCTCGCATTGTAAGACTAAGTGTGTCAAAACGGACAGTTAGGAATCATTTACTTGATAACACAATAACACCGACGGGTACTTCTGCAATGATATCGTGAGAGAGTATAGAATGTCGCTCTATAGTGTCCCGACAGGAGAGCGCGTTTTGTATTCATGAAGAGACGATCGTTTGCGTGTGCAAAGCACATCTTCGATAATATGCTCATACATAGTGTATTAGACATGGAACGTGGAACTAGAACAGTTTACCCCAGTGAGCGTAATAAAGGGTTCCGTTCGACATTCCAACCACCTGAAGAAGGCAGGAGCGTACAACGGTCGAAACGTTGTGATAAATATGGCAACTAAGCTGAGGACAATAGTCCGAATAATGTAAATAGTGAGATTAAAAGTGCATTATATGATGACGTATAGGGTAGATATCGGTTGCCCCTGGACTTAAAGAAAGATGAATATTATTATAGTTTTTAGGGAAGCATCTAACCGATAGTCTGTTGCACAAAACCAAAGTGTCCTGGGGAAGAAGCTCTTTGATTGGAGCTTGTTCCTTGTGAAAGGAACACGACTAGGATAGGGATGATTTGCCACCGTGAACGGGGGGGGGGGGGGCTTGTCAATTCCTAGCTGTCAATGTCCGAATTAGTGGAACTAAGAATTGTTACTCTACCATAGTGATAGCGATATACTAGTGAGAAGCTTATAACAATTAATCTGTGAGATAAAAGTTGCAGAGTGGAGAATAAGTCATCACCCACAAGGACGCGTAAGTGCTTTTGAACTCTGCTGAGATAAAGCATGACACCGGCAGATAAGTATTTGATCCAAAAATGTCCCAACCCCCCAAAATAAAAAAAAGCAAAAGGAAAAAGAACTCTCTATGAGCATCGCGGGGGTCTATTGCATAACAATATTTTAAACGCTCTGGTAGTCATTCGTAACACATTTTATCAAATTTTTGATCTAATAAATGCCAATCTGATTAGAAGAGAAAAGAATTCATGAAAAAGAAAATATATTGAAAGTGCACTGATCACATAATAATTTATGGTTAATTTCAAACATGCACAATGACACCGATCATTGCAAGAGTAATATTAGACACAATGCATTAGGCGAACTGATAGAGAGGCAAACAAAACAAAACTACTCTTATTGACGGTTTTCAAATCCAGCGGACGTTAATATCTTCATTAAACAAACAAAAAACAACAGCAGCAATAAAAAACAAAGAAATCCCTTCTACTCTTTGAATTTGATGAATTTATTTATTATTCGTTCTAGAAAAAAAATGGCAAAACATTTTCCTTACACTGTTTTTGTTTCTCAATCCGACTTGAGGATGCCTGCTTTAAAGAGGCGAAACGCGTTGTCCAAATAAGTTTTTCCCCTTTGTCTAATTAACTCCTTTTTTGTTCCAATTTTATTCTGCATCCTACAAACATTCATACATTCCTTTAGAAAAAAATCTGTATATATGATCATTTGTTTTAATCCAGCCATCTCAGCCGACATATGATATTTTAGTAAAATTGCCAAAACAATTCTATGGAGAAGACAAATTGTTACAAGATTGACAATAGGAAAAAATGTTTATCTTTGCCGACGCATTTCGTCTTCCGACTTTATTAAGGCAAAATGAAAGCGAAATATTTTTGTTTTCATATTTACATTAAATCCAAAATTTAAAAAAAGAGAGACGTTTTTTCGTTACCCCCCCCCCAAAAAAAAACTCTTATTATAAAGGAAGTTAATATTAGCCAGAAAGAGGTTTACGCAAAAGCGTCTCTCTCTTTTTAAATTTGGGATTTAATGTAACTATGAAAACAAAAATATTTCGTTTCAATTTTGATTGATAAAGTCGGAAGACGAAACGCGTCGGTAAAGAAGATGATTTTTTCCTATTGTCAATCTAATGCCATATGATCTTTTGTAAATGGAAGCATAATCAGGGTGACGCAATTTTATTTCACATTAGTGTACACATAACCATTGCTGAACAGATATCACTTCTGTGTCGATATTTTGAGCTCTGTTATACAAACAAACCAGTGATATATATATATATATATATATATATATATATATATATATATATATATATATATATATATATATATTGTGTGTGTGTTTACTTAACTGCAAATATTTCTAGTTTGTTTTTTTCCCAATATACCCTTTATATATTGGTCATTGGTTGTTGTCTGAAAATGACCACCAATGTCTCATAATAAGAAAACGTCCTGCCAATAGGAACCAAGACAACGAGAGGAGTTTTAATGTACGATATTTGTTAATAGTAACTCGACACAATACGATCGGCTGGAGACGGAGAAAGATAGTAAACGGTGAAATATTCGCCGTTGATGACCAGGCGATTTTATTGCATTTGGTGGGCACCAGTGATAGGTTTGATGGGAGGCGGAGTCGCGATGAGACGTGTAGACAATGCCTAGGACAGAAAATAGTCTACGCCATTTTTCGAAGCCTGCTCGAGTCACGTGTCACGCAATTCATTTGGTTTGTAGACGCACCACAAGTAGTGCATCCATAGTACCAGTCGTGTGTCTATGACGGGCCCATTTCCTGGTTAATTTTGAATTCAGAGGTTTCCTTTTCCTAGAGTGGTTACCGCCTAAAGTCATGTGTCGAAAGCATTAGATTTATCAGCGATGTTTTCATGTTGTACAATGGATATTTGTTTAGGTTTACGGGATGTAACTTGATACCCAATAAAACCAGATAATAACATTCAATAATCTGTGCAAAAAGACAACAAAAACAACAACAATAATACTAATAATAATCCGTCCTCGGTATGACGATAAACTACATCCGCGTCCTGGGTAAGACGATAAACTACGTCTAACAGCAAGGCCTCTGATCAGGAGGTTTTGAGGAGCGTGGAACCACCACTTAATTGTTGGTGTTCCCAGGTACACCCTGACCCGGGGTGGTAGCACCTGCTAGGGTCCTAGATATGGGTAAATTGTTAACCCCCAAACTGAGGTAAAAAGCATTATAAATATTATCAGTAATACGTTTTTGAGGGGAAAAAAACTATTACCTGCAATACGTTTCTGCAAAAAAACTAGCTATACATTTTTGAAAAAATAATATTACCAGCTATAAATTTTTGAGAAAAAAATATTAATAGAAATACATTTTTGACAAATTAAAAATATTACCAGGAAAAAAAAAAGTTGTCGGCATTAAATGATCCATTGAGGTTGATATGCCGTAAAACAAACCAAACCAAACCAAACTAATAATAATAATAATAATGATATATGCAAACCCCGTATCCATCAGTGGTTATGTATGGCAGGGTTTAATGCTGAAACCGAAAGTTTTATTCTTGCTGCACAGGACCAATATTTGTTAATTAGAAATTACCAAGCACATTTATTGTAAAATTGTGTTGACCTGAAATCCAGATTCTCTGATAAATATCCAGAAACGATCGGCCATTTCGTATAAGGTTGCACGGTGTTAGCACCCACTGAATATAAAACTTGGCATGGTAGTGTGGGCCAATATCTGCACTGGAAAATCTGCAACTTTTACGGGAAGGTAAGCGCTAGAGATTGGTACGAACGTCACCCAGGCCTGATTACAGAGATAGGGCATGTAACAAGTTTATGGGCCTTTACAATACGCAAAACAATCAAAACTAATCGCGTAGATATCGGGATTAAAGACCACAAGAACAGAATTTGCTTTCTTAATGACGTGGCAATTCCTGCAGATTGTAATGTCTCTTTGAAGATCTTTAAAAATATATATATATATCAAAATACAAGGATTTTGAAGTGGAAAATTCGAAAATGTGGTCCATGGTTCCGGTTGTAGTTGGAGCCCTCCGGATTGATTAGGAAATGTTCCGATGGATTTCTGGTAGTCCATGCCTTTAAGAAATACTAAAAATTGTATAACTCCCGCTTTACGAAGAACTTTATCTATGTAAGATGCGTAATTTTAGGTTGTTTTTTTTTTACAAAAATGATCAGTGGAAAATGTAATGAAGCCATTTCTGACCATAGGTCTCTGGTTGGGACCCTGAATGAAATGTGTATACAACACAAATTTGCATTGATGCTATACCAAGCTTTTAATCTGAAGTGTTTGCAGGTACAAGTATTGTACTTATTGGTGAATATCC
The DNA here is from genome assembly GCA_963932145.1 of Acanthosepion lycidas. Classification (NCBI taxonomy): domain Eukaryota; kingdom Metazoa; phylum Mollusca; class Cephalopoda; order Sepiida; family Sepiidae; genus Acanthosepion; species Acanthosepion lycidas. The sequence goes on along the minus strand of OZ010613.1, from coordinate 67,736,248 downwards.
TGTTTAGTACCCCACAGATTTTCTTGTGTGTTGCCTGATCATAACCGACTGGATTTATGTACCATATAAATTGTCTCTTCTCATTTATGTTCATGGGCGGGAGTAGTGAGGAAACATCATTGATAGAGTGTACAGAGGGTCGCTTTTTTAAGCTTAGAGGATGAGGCAGACAAGGCGACTTTATTTACTTCATTGCTGCGATTGTTTCCGGATTCTGCCACTTTGGTTTCTACCGGTAAAAACAATTAAAGGGGCACAAATCTCTAACTTTCAATAGCTCATGTTCAAATGAAAAAAGTACTGTTCTCAAATTACTGTTCAGTTATGTGCCATGCGTGATACACGCGAGGGTGATCATGTATCTTTCGATACATGACTGACGAGGCAGATTTTTCCCAGTAGTTAGTCATTTCTTTGTGCGGTAGACCAGTTGCCGTCCAAGGATATAGAACCCGATCAGTCCTGCTATTTGCCCAGAGCTGGGGGAGAAAAAGAAGAGACTTCATACCTTTCCCAAGGGTATTAGCACATAAGTGAATGTAATGGATTCGACTGGAATTCGAACTCGGCTCTCCGAATCCTTAATCCGAGCTGCTATCCATTACTCCACAGTACAGTGTTTCGAAACGAAATTATCTGTGTTTGCAACTATAGCCCAACATATCATACCATTTAGAAATCAGCTAGACTCTGGAAATTAAGAACATTCCGGGACGGATTCGAACCCGCAATCCTGAAATTTTGGATTCTCAAGTTTTCATTGCTGTGGTTGTTTTCGGTGATTTTTTACGTGATTTTTTGCCACGAATTTTTTTTTGTTTTTTTTTTATACGATAACAATTTTTATAAGTTGGTAATAAATTTGGGAATAATCGAAATTAATTGTGATATTCAACGAAAGTGACCCATGAAATAAAAATAATTGTTTATACGGAAAGTAAGGACCTACTTACATCAAATTGTCTTTAAATTAAGTGGCGGCAGAAGAATTATCGTTGATCTTTTAAAAGGCAAGTTTAAATATTAATGCAATTCTTAAATGCAGCGATTAATTTTGAGTTCTGTAGTTTATTGTTGCCTATCGCAGTATGACTCGCAAAAAGAAATCTCCGTCAACTGAGGACCAGATTGCAATAAAAATGAACCAGGGCTGCAGCGAGGAAAACGATGTAACGATGTATATTTAGATATACCAAGAACAATATTGGGGGAAAATGTATGACAAAGTGGAAAAGGGTTCTTGTGATGTGTTCCGACATTTAAGACTACGCATGCACTTTTTCATATATTCCCCCCTCCACCGCACACACAGACACAGACACAGACACACACACACACACACACACACACACACATATATATATATATATATATATATATAAAGAGAGAGAGTGAGAGAGAGAGAGAGAGTCATCCACAGACAAACTGTTTCGCTGTATCACAGCTCATCAATGTGGCTAGACGTCCGGTTGCCTCTAGCTACATGTGTACATATTTGTATATATATATAAACATATATATATACACATACACTTGTACATATATATCTATATCTATATCTATATCTATCTATCTATCTATCTATCTATCTATCTATATATATATATATATATATATATATATATATATATATATATATATATACATTTGTGTATGAGTGTTGCTACATCGACAGGTAGCATATATAGGTGTGTCTGCATGTTTATTATATATATATGTATGTATATACATCAGAATAGTTTAGTTAACTTGAATATGTTATTCATAACCGTATTGAGCGAATAATTGTTCGAAAAACATTCGAATTGTAAATTGTTTGAATGAAAAATAATCAAAAGGACAATTATACTAAATGATAATTATTCGAAATTCTTATAATTATTTGAAATGTGTATGTGGTCTTGCTTTGAAAGAGTCAATGCTGATTTGCCTAGAACTAATGATGCCCTTGAAGGATGGCATAAGGTTTTTTAGCATAAATTGTGATCCTATCATCCCACAATATGGAAATTCTTAGACACTCTTAAAAGAGAACATGACTTGCAAGAACTTCATATTGCAAAAGTAAGAGCAATGCGTGTAGAATCATGTAACTTAAGGTTAGAAGGATTTCTACTTACTAAATTGTTTTATTAACGATATTTGTATTTCAAATAATTATCATTTGTGTATTTCGTCTTTTAATTTTTACATTTTTCTTGCAATAAAGAATTTTGAATCTCGAATAATTATCATTTAGTATAATTGTCTTTTCGATTAATTTTCATTCAAAGAATTTACAATTCGAATAATTTGTTTTCAAACAATTATTTCAGAACAAAGTAATCTTCATAACAATAATATGGATTTGAAATTCATCAATCAGAATGCTTCATACATTTAACGTCGGTAATAACCTCATTTCCAAATTTATTGGATGTTCATCAAAGCTATCTTCAAAATAAGAATTCGTCTTATGGTTCTAGCACAGTTGTCTACTGGGCAGACAATGGTGTCTCTGGAAATTTGCATTCTTAGACAAATGCGTCACTGGATAATTACTCGCCTCTGATAATTTTTGAAGTTTTTAAAGGCAATTACCATAAATTTTGAAAAAAAACATAGGTAGTAATCATAATTTTTTTTTAAAAAGAGTAAAATAAAAAAAATAAAAAAAATTAAATGTTTATTTTTGTTTAAAATGCAAGATCGATCTACACATCGCCAGTATGTTTTTGTTTCATCGGCGTTTTTCTTATGATTGTGGTGGTCGTAATTTTCCTCGTCCACAAATATTTTTCCAACGGTGTTTGATTTTTGGAACTCAGCCATGGGTTCCAAATAAAAATATAATCTATAAAATCCAGAATCTATTAGATGTTTGTGCTATGCACTGCTGGAATGAACTGAAACTGTTTAATTTTCTTTTGTTTTAAAAAGGAAATTTTTATCTCTTTTTTAATGGTAACTACCTTTGTGCTTGTTGGGAGTAATTAAAGGCATTGGTGTGCAAATTTCTATGTTAAACAACTCTTTAAAAAAGGTAACTTCAAAAATTATCAGAGGTACGCAATTATCTAGGGACACATTTGTTTAAGGACGCAAATATCCAGGGGAACAATTGCCTGGTACGCAACTGCCCGTCTACCGCGTCATATGCACCAATGCGTCTTATATTCCGAAAAGACTGTCACGATTAGTATTTTGGACTTCGTAGATTTGTACTCAGGTGTCCCTTAGGTGACACGCTGCTATCACTAATAATAATAATAATAATAATAATAATAATAATAATAATAATAATAATCTTGTATCAGGTACGCACGATATTGGCACCCACTGAATATAAAACCCGGCATGAAAGAGTGGGCCAATATCTACGGGAAGGAAACTGAAAGAAACTGGTAAGAACACCACCCAGACCCGGTTACGGAGATAGCGCCTGTTACAATTCTATGGGACTACACTACTACTACACTGACAGAACAATCCAAGCCAACCGCCCAGACATTGTTATTAAAGACCACAAACAAAAAAACTGCCTCCTTATTGATATGGCAGTCTTTGCTGACTGCAATGTA
>OZ010613.1:67707688-67727688 GCA_963932145.1 Acanthosepion lycidas | reverse complement strand
CATCCTTTTGTATGGCTCAGAGTCGTGGACTCCATACAGGGACCATATACACCAGATACATGTTTTCCATAAAAGCTGTCTGCAAGCAATCTGTGGAGTTAAACTTCAAGATAGGACATCTAACGTAGACCTGTTTAACAGGTGTAATATTGGAGGAATCAAGACTTTTATCATACAGTGTCAGTTACGCTGGACTGGTCATGTGTTGAGAATGTCTGATAACAGGATACCCAAGATCTTAATGTACAGCCAATTAGATCAGGGCTACAGGAATGTAGGACGCCCATGGCTAAGATACAAAGTCAAGCTGAAATGCAACTTGTCAGCAGTTAATATACCACATAACACCCTTGAGCGTTTAGCTTTGGAGCGGGTAGAATGAAGATCAAAGTGTTTTAGTGGACCCAGCAATTTTCAATCTGCTTGTCTTTCTATACTCGCTCGGAAAACCTTCGGTGTCTTGATTTGCAAATAAACAAGCCAATAACAAAAGAAAAAAAAAGAGTATAAAAATAGAAAGAACCAAGAACATGTACATTAACCGAAAATAATTGTCCACCATACGAGGCCAAGGCCTAAAGAAAAACCCCGATATGAGTAGGCAAAATAACTAAATAAAGTGCTCGATACATTAAGTAGAGCAGAACTAGTTAAAACTAGAGTCAGACAAACCTACCAAGGTTTCACCTAAGCGGATCGTCAGGGATGCCTGGCTCTTCTCTGACTATTCGCTTAGGTGAAATCGTGGTATGTTTTTCTGGTTCTGTAGGTGTAACTATATATATATATATATATATATATATATATATATAAATATATATATCATCTAAGAGAGTTCTTTCTGATGCTAACATCCAAGAGAATGACTTACTCATTATGATCGAAAGCATCGTCTGGGGAGTTGGTTCCACAAAATACTGTTCTTAGGAAGACACTATTCGAGGGGAACTTACATCTCACCAATAGAAAACGAAGGGAATGAAGGTGATTCGTCAAAATGGGAGTGACAGGGCGGGTCTTAGCTTTAAAATTTAGAACTGGTGGAACTAAAGGGCGTAGTTCGTCTGACACTTTCCATGGAAATCGCGATGAAGAAGAGAGTCTGTGTGGAAGAGATTGTAAGGTGGAAAATAAATTCATCACCCACAAGGACGTGGAGACGCTTTTAGGTTCTGTCGACATTAGAAAGTAAAGACTGGGCTGCCCCAAGCCATGTATGTTAGCAGGACACCATTTTTGGCCTGATTTGGCTCTTGTAAAAGTAGAGAAGGAAGAGTCGCCTACTTACTGGGGAGGTACCGAGAAGTGACAGTAGGTATGAGCTTCATTTGAGGATCTGAGGTGAGCTTAAGTCCCAAAGGAAAATTCAGGTGATGCTGGAACATCACTTGTTTTGTTTTTAAGCACCGAATATGACCAGCCAGCTTTTAGAGTTTCTTTTGCTATCTTCCATCTTCATCTGGTACAAGGCCTTAAGTGTGATCGCCCAGTACAGATCCAACTCATTAGAGTAGTAATAATATTTGAAACATTCCCCTAGAGTTTGGGTAACGCACAGGCACACTGTTTAAGAGGCACATCTATGTTAATTTGCTGGTATTGTAAGCTCGATGCTTAAAGGTACCACTTTTATTGTGCTCTTGAATCAAGCTATACTACGCTAAGTAGATATTTACTTGTGCCTCTATAGCAGGGTTGGGTTTAGAAAACGTCATGCGAATGCTTCCTGTTGTTTTTAGCGATGACCTTGTCTACTGGCGCTACATAATCATAAAAAAAGAACAGTACCAAATAACAGAAACCACATCACTTGAAGACATTCAACAACAGCATGAACGAAAATAGATCGCTTATGTAACACGAAGAGAAAACAATGGCATAATCAAGATGTTGATATTCCCCCCTTACTTCAAATAAAAAAGTTGGAAAGAAACCCTACATCAGTACTGGAAAGAATGATAACAGTTATTAGGTTGGTGCAAAAAATTTTTCTTTTGAAGTTGAACGTCAAAAAATTATTTTTGCACTAACCTAATACTTTGCTTGAGAAAGTTAATTTCTTGAAAAATTGTTTTAATAGAAAGATTTGACAGTAACACTAGGGTCAGGGATTGCTGAATATTCCCTTGTACGTCCTCAAATTAAGTGGTTTCTTTTATTTGTGTCAATAATTTATGATTGTGTAGCGCCAGTCCACAAGGTTTGAAGAAGGATAGTCCTGACTAATCTGACAGAATAAATGTACACGCTAAAAGACGGACTCTACCACTGGACGTACATATCCACAAGAAGAAAATTGAGCTCTTCGTGGGAAGGGAGTCCCTTAAAAACTGGACGACCATGGCTCTCCACAACATCCACTCCATTGAGGATCTTAGCATGTTTTATTTTTGCTGTTTCTCTTAATCCCGAGTGCTTTTACTGCAGTTAAGTACCGTCGGGCCTGGTCAGTGCCTAGATTGGTGACTGCTTGGGAATACCAGGTGATGTAAGCTTGGATGTGCGGATGGTGTAATGGATAATGACTTAGGAGTGTTAATCGGAGAGCCGAGTTCCAATTCCAGTTGGGTTCGTTATATTCACTTACGCTCAAATAACTTGGGAAAGATATGAATACTCCTATTTTCCCCTCAAGTTGTGGGTTAATTAGTAAGACATGTATCATTAAATCATTATTATCTCCAAAAATTATTGTAATCTAAAAGTATTTCTGGCTTTAGATAATCTGCAAATGGTTGATAAGCTGTTACAAACGAATGAATCAATCACTAAACTTAATAAGCCCTGTTTTGCCAATCGTTTATGTATAAGTTCTCTGTCCAATTTGACGTCAATGTTGTCCTCTGTGTGTTAAATTTTCCAAGCCTTCTTCCCTCATTATGTACCCTAGGAATTTCAAAGGTCTCTTTTCGAATAGTATGTGTCCATTTTCTTTGTTTTTTCCTTCATACTTCGCATGTTCAGTTCATGGATTTCTCAGTGGCATTCTGTAGAACCAATTTTCTGTTGCTTCAAATTTCTAATTCATCTGTGAGGAAATTGTCTAGAATTCTCTACCATATAGGAGGAATTATATTACGCAACAGTTCAGTACACTTTTATTTGTTTCCGTCGCTTCAAGTCTATTTTTCATCTATGATGAGATTTTCCTGTATTTACTGCCATATCGCAGGAATGGTATTACATAACAGTTCAGTACTCTTTTCTTTGTATCTGTTTATATTTCTGAGATGAGGTATTATGTACACTATTTACATTATTCGGGCTATTGCCCTCATCTTTGTTGCCATATTTATTACAACGTTTCAGCCCTTCAATATCTGTCTATATTTCTGAGATAAGGTATGATGTACACTATTTACATTATTCGGACTATTGTCCTCATCTTTGTCGCCGTATTTATTACAGTTTCGGCCGTTGTACGCTCCGACCTTCTTCAGGTGGTTGGAATGTCGAACTGAAACCTTTATTTCGCTCACTGGGGTTGACTGTTCTAGTTCCACGTGCCATGTTTAAGGACACATGCCACAGTGGATAATGACATTGGTTAGATCCAGTGACAGGACCCAACGAGTGTGAGTTCAATACCCGGTTAAGGCAGTGGAGAACTTTCAGAGGGGAATTAACAGGAGATAACTGATAACTGGCATCCATTAAACAAGGCACGTGGAACTAGTACAGTCTACCCCAGTGAGCGAAATAAAGGGTTAAGTTCACTGCCATATAAGAGGACTGATATTACGCAACAGTTCAGTACACTTTTCTTTGTTTCTAGAGAAATTTTCCTGTTTCTTAATACTTTGCTTAGCTTTTGGAAGGCACCTGTTACTATTTCAATGCCCCTCGGTGCTGCATTTTCCGTTCAGTTGTTAAAAATTCGACTTCCCTTTCATCAGATAATATCGAATATAGGCCCACGTTTTGTAAAACCTCAATACAAACTCTTAAGTACAATGTTTTCTATGAGGAATTGGCACCCGCTGTATAAGCAGACATCAAAGGGTCTGGTTAAATTAGAGAAGCGTCCAAATTTGGCAGATTTGAGAGGCACTGCGGATTTTGCTAAATCCTTCTTGGAATCACAACCCACTATCACAAACCACCCTACAACCCCTGTAACTGAGGATTTCTTTATTCTTGTGTGAAATACAGCAGCATGAGTTAACCTGAAGTGCAGGCCGTTGTGTAAGAAAAAAAGAAGGTATTACTTAGAGGAAGAAAAAACGTAAAGAAGAAAACTAACTAACGAGGAAGTGATTTTAATGATTCATTTTTACGGTTTATCGACCTTTTGCAGGTTATTTAAATCCAGGAAATATTTTTAGATGATATGTATTTGGTGGTTGGGAGGGTGTAGATAAAAATAGTTTAGTGATACAAGTCTTACTACTTATCCTATATCAGTGGGTGTAGGAGGAGGTCGACCGATATCTTTCCCAAGGGTATTTGTTCGTAAGTGACTAAAACGAACCCAACTGAAATTGGAACTCTGCTCTCTAATTAGCAATTCTGAGCCGTTATCCTTTACATCACCCTCACACCCAAGCTTCCAGCATCTGGTATTCCCAGGAGGTCTCATTTGATGATTTATGTTGCATTTTTAAATTTGTGAAGATTGTAGTTGACTGGATAGCAAGACGCTGCAATAGAGTTCCACAGGCGAGAAGTGTTAAAGAAGAAACTGTTAACATAGAACTTACGGTTACACTTTTCAATTTCAACTGTAAGATGATGAGACCTAGTTGCCAATCTAGTACTACGTTTGAAATCATGAAGTTGGGGTACCATAAAAGGGATATCATCAGAACAATTGCCATGAAAGTATTTATAGAAAAGGCTGAGGAAAGCTACGTTACGGCGTTGAGAAAGTGACTGAAGCCGAGATGCCAGGTCAGCATATTGCAGATTTTTATTTGGATTTTTATCAAGATAATTCGTAATTAAATATGTACGGGTGTGTGGGTGGTGTAATCGATAGAGACTTAGAATGAGAACTCGAGTTCGATTTCCAGTAGATTTCATTACATTCACTTACGCAAAAATGCTATGAATTCGTCTCTTCTTGCCTCTGGTTACGGTCTCTTTAACTTTGGTTTGCAACCAACCTAGGAGAAGGACTAAACAGCTTGGTCAGGGGAAAATCAAATTCATCCCATTAAATACCTACTTAGCGATTGATTGATTTTTCTGTTTAATGACACATCAACTCCTTGTGGGTCATTTAATGCCGAAATGTAATTTTTTGTGAAGTAATAAAAATATGATATATATTATTCTGCTTTCACAGTTGAATACATGGTAGATGATACTCAGCTTTTGTGCATATACGAAATTATAGGATATTATACAGGAAAGTGTTCTTTCATGTTGATTGTGTCGTTGGTTGGTTGCTTTAAATTAGCGGCATATCAACATCTCTATTGGTCATTTAATACCAAAATCTAAATATTTTGAACGCGATCGTACGCCTTCAACTACAGATAAAATGTGTTGTTGGTAATTTTCCTATTAATAGGCGTGTTGGTAATAATAGGTACTGGTATTAATTTTCTATCCATAGGTGCTGTTGGTAATTTTACTATAAATAAAGGTGTTGTTGGTAATTTTTTTAATATAAAGATGCATTATTTTTATTTTTACTATAAAAATGTGTTGATATACTTTCATAGTTTCTTGTCTTTTTTTTGGTGGGGTGGGGGTTATTATTGGCCCATAGCAGGGACCCTGACAGGTGCTACCACTGCGGGTTAATGTGGACCTGGGAACAACAGAAATAAAGAAGTGGTTACAGGCTCCTTAAAAGCTCCAATCTCCTGATTAGAGGCCTTGTTGCTGGATTCAGTTTATCGATTTAGAACTGTCCCCTCCTACTCACCGAAGGGAGTGTGCGGCATTTCAGAGTATGATTAAAAATGATGAATTACGTAATTATCAAATATTAAAATCATAATTAATGAATATAAAAATTACTTAATATTTTGTTGAGCATTTTTTGTTATCAGATTTCATTTCTTAAACGTGATTCGAGACGAGAAATCATCATCTATGATGCGCTGTCTTGCGAGTAAATGTAAACATAGATAACTCGTAAAATATCATAGAATGGAACGGACCAGAACGTTGCGAGGTGAACACTTAATAGGAGTAGATAGGTTTGCCTATCGCCCGGTACACACTTCATCCCAGTCTTTTGAACAGAAGTAGAGGTTTACCCTTTTTTTTCATTGTTTAGGGTTTTTTTTTCGGTTTCTGCTAAAGCCCTTTTCATTCTCTTTCATTCCTAATATGCTCGTCCGTCTTAGTGGCATTATTGCCTTGCTTGGGGTGAACTGACATTTAAGGGAGCGCGAAGAACGAAGTGAAAGTGAAAGTTAAAGTGGAAGAAAGAGACACAGAAAGAGAGAGAAAGAAAGAGAGAAAGAGAGAGAGAAAAAGCGGGGACAGAGACAGAGACAGAGACTGAAAAATAGAAAGGCCTCCATCAGGGGATGAATCAGGCGTCGATGATTACTTCGGAGCTGAAATCTCATTATCCATAGCACAAGCCACGGAAATATTTATTTATTGTATTACGGTCTTTTCTTCTCTGATTTTTCTTTTGTCTTCTGATTTTTCTTCTTTGCTTATTCCAATCTATTCCAGGAATTTTCCTTTGCTCTATCCTGGTGCATCTTTCCTTTTCTTTCTTTCCCTTTTTTTTATTGTTCCACCTTCTTACACAGCAGTTCCAATTCACGACACAATCACCCTCTCTGCCTCTAGTATATTGTTAACTCCATCCATTTCAAATTGACCATTTTTCTTCTAATTCTTCGCTCTCTTTCGATTACACGTCTTCGTATTGCGGCCCCAACAACGACACGATGGCATCTTGTTGTATTAGCCAAGTGCAACGAAATCTTTCGGTAAACAAAGCTATATCTTCGTGAGAACGTGCATGATGCTATCCCCCCACCATTTCGAGTATATGAGTCAATGTCAATAGAGATAACTCGTACAACAGCATATTGGGTAGAACCAAACAATGTTGTGAGTTGGGCACTTTTACGGAACGTGGAAGAACGATATTGGAAAAAGAAAGGGAGAGAGAGAGATTAAGAGAGAGACTGCAATTGAAAGAATGAGAGAGAGTGTGAGAGTGAGTGAGAGTCAGATAGTGAGAGTCTGAGAGAGAAAGACAGTGAGATTGAGAGAGAGATAATGAGTGAGTGTAAGAGAGAGTGAATGTAAAGGAGAGAGTGAGTGAGTGAGAGATAGTGACAGTGTGAGTGAGAGTGAGAATGTGAGAGAAAGTCAGTGAGATTGAGAGAGAGAATGAGTGAGAGTAAGAGAGAGTGAGAGTGAAGGAGAGTGGGTGAAAGTGAGAGTAAGAGAGTGGGAGAGAGAGTGAGAAAGAGAGTGGGAGTGAGAGAGAGAATGAGAGAGAGAAAGTGAGAGAGTGAGAGTGAATGAGTGAGAGAGAATGTGAAAGAGAGAGTGATAGAGTGAGTGAGTGAGACTGGGAGAGAGAATGACTAAGAGTAAGAGAGAGTGAGAGTGAGAGACAGAGAAAGAAGTCAGTAAAAAGGGAATTGTTTTTTAGAGCAGTGTGCAAGTTTGGATAATATTAATGGTAATATCCATTTCCTTGTGAGCAAACCTTTGTCATTCATTGTCCGAGCAGCTAATGCAATTCGAGTAACGCTTTTTTTTTCAGTCTCTGGAAATCGGGTTGGGATCATAGTGTAGTATCTGTTCTCCTCATCTCTAACGATTTTGGTAATATTAACCTTTTTTTTGTTTCTGGAGATCATATTAGAGATACAAAACGTGATTAAAATAAAAATGGACATGATTAAAAGAAGTAAAAACAGAAAATCAAAACAAATCTACGGTAGTTGGCAATACGAAAATAGTAGCTAGAAAAAAAGGAGAGGAAATAAAAGAATGATATAACCGCTTATCGCTCCTTACTCGCCTGAATTCGATCGAAGAATGTTAAATTATTGTGCAAACTGGGAAATACAAGAAAACATTCGGTATTCATTAAAGGAGAAACCAATGCTACCGTCGGTTAAAATTTAAAAAAATTTTTATTAAAATATTTTTTCAAGAAAATACATTTCTTAAGTCCAGTAACTGTTATTACTCTTTCTTGTTTTGATGGGGGTTAGTAGTGTGGAATGTCAACATTCGTCCGCATTCTAATTCAGAACATTATCATTGATAACTCTCTCCTCCAATTTGCAGACTGCAATTACTATATTCTTAATACTTGATATAATGCAAAAATATCACTATGATAAAATCGATCAATAATTGTTTATAACTATTTATACTGGAGCACATGAATTTTATTACAAGTATATATATATATATATATATATATATATATATACATTAAAAATATTAGAATTAAACATATTTTTAAAAATTTAAACACTTAATTCACTATCTAACGTTAACTGTAAAATTTAAGAAAAAAATTAAATATGTATAAAGATGGATGCGTGTGGAAATATGTATATGTATATGTAAATATTTGTGTATGTATGTGTCTGTATACCGATGTGTATCGATAAATGCGTATATGGTTATATATGTAATTGTACATGTATACGAATATATGCATATGTGTATTTACGTAAATATGTATGTGTGCATGTAAAAACAGTAAATTCTTTTATTATTACCTTCAAATCTTACTTTATCTTGATTTGAAACTTAAACTTTAAGAAATATTACTCATCTAAAAATAGCTTCAGATTAAATTGCTGAATTGGGCACTAAAAAAGATGTTACCCTAACCGTTATTCACATTATTAAAATATTACTATTAGCAACGTTTTAGTTTTGTTTTTATATTTGTTTATAAATACAATATTCAGTTTATATGAAATCTCTAATTTATTTGTGGAGATGTTAAATATTTAATTTACTATCAAGCATTAAATTTAGTTTATTTGTGGAATATTTAAACATTTAAATTACTATCAAACGTTAAAATCTGTATTTTTTCTAAATTGCTCAAACATCAAGCTATACCACCCCTCTACTTTCTTCAAAACTCTACGTCCATTTCTTATTTCTTCTTTTTTTACTTCCCCCTTTTTTCTTTTTTTTCATTTTTTTTTTTTATTGGCCATAGGATTTCCGGTGAATTGATCGATTAAATAGGTCAATGTCTGATCCTTACCCCACTCCTCCTCAATATTAAGTATTGTAATAAAAATAAAAATAAATTTGAAAACTCTCCCTTCCCTCTCTAATTTCGACCATGTCTCTCACACTATCCCTCACCACCCTCTATGTCACCTTATATAAGCTTAATACTGCCCTTCAAAAGTGTAAATTTTAAATTCATTTTTTCACCCTTGAAAGTGAAGTCTGAAGATCCAGAGAAAAATAAAATCTCTGGTGAAATAAATTATAAAAATAGAACCTTAAAGTGGTTTCTTTTTTCTTAAATTAATTAAATTCAAACAGCGGATTACATTTTATTTTTCATTAAAAACATTAAGAATTAAAAACTATTAAGCAATCTCGGATTAATAATGTCTCCTCAAACGACATTGTAGATGAATAACTAAGACGATTTTTAAAAAACCTCAGCACACGTCAAGTAGAACATGGTACTTCCTCAAATGACCTTAAATATATTGTAACCAGATGCAGGCTATCTACAAACAAGATGAGAAAATCATAAAAAACACCTCATTCATACCAATAGATCTACTATGGATCCCCCAAAATAAAATTAATCACATATTATACAAAATACAATATAACCAATTTAATTATTTGCAATAATTCCTCCTCACCAACTGATGTATTAGGTCAAACCAAAATTATATATCAATTCAAATACCCCTTGGGAGAATGCAACTCCGATATAAAAGAAATATATATCTTGTATATACAACAACTACATTATCAAGACGTCTTACTCTTCAAATGTCTGACCATTCGTCAAATGCGAGACAGTTACACCAACATTCCTGTCCACACTCAGTATAGAAAAATACTGATTGATAACGCAACTATCATACACCAAGAAAATAACAAATTAAAACTACAGATCCTTGAGGCAATCTTCATAAAAAAATTGAAGACGACACTGAATAAAATCAGCTACGAATACTGTAATAATGTTTTAAAATGCCTATAAAAAGAACAGTTTTCACACTTTAATACGCGCTTGATCATGACATTCCAACAAACAAGAAAAAAATGAATAATGGATGACTTTTCACGTTTAAACGCAAAAGAACAAATTCAGTAATGGATAGTTACACATAGCTTTTGCCTTACCAGTTGCACCTCTGATGATGATCTTAGAAAGAGATAGAAAGTAGTTGGGAGAGAAAAGGGATTATCACTGTTACAGTGCATTTCTTGCCTTATTCAATTGTAGTATATGGAAAATATTCGTGAATATGAAAGGATTATGAGAAAAATAAGCAGAAATAATGTTTGTAACTTATTCAATCAGATACGCCTAAAAAAAATTTGCTGCCTAAGTACACAAATATATATAAGGCCTGGCTATTGTTTTACAAAATACAACCGTCTGTTGGGGCAGGTATGTAATTCAGTTCAAAATAAAAAAAAAATCGTCCTTGATAATGTGTAAAAGAATAGGCAAAAGCGCTCGGATATGCAGGACTTTTGTACTGATTTGATTCACTTTGTGTCCAGAAAAGATAACATTTGGATGAACACAAGAAAAAATAAATAAACTTAATCGCAGTAAATTGTCAATCGTCTTTGATGAAACATATATAAAAGTGGGATTACTGCATAAATACACAATATATATATATATATATATATATATATATATATATATATATATATATATATATATAGGCAGCAATCCTTCATTTATGCCTGTTTCATTAAAAACGAGAGACAAGGTACTACGGTTAAGCCTACTTAATTTTTCTTGTGTTAGCACAAGAGCTTTCTTTTTTGGACACAGAGTGTGTAGAAACTGTCCAAATGTTCTATAGTTCCGAGCGCTTTCGGCTATACTTTTAACCATTATCAAGGATGATTTTATTATTCAGTTTAATTGAGGGCGGGCGTTATGTGTATGCTTATAGTGTGTTATAGGGGTGTTTTATTTTTCGAACACGGCGAGCACATTGTGGCTTAGTTCGTAGTTAATATTGTTAAGAGTTGGCTTTTTCTTTTTTATTATTAGGGCTTCCCTTATTTTAGTCTTTTTTTTAAGTGGATGAGGTTATTATGTTTGTGTTTTGTACTAATATGTTTCGAATGGAATTTGGTAGTTTTTTTGTGTGTGTTTAAATGGGTTCTAATAGAGCTCTGGACAAATAGGTATAACGTAAGGCGTCTGGATAGGCATTTGTAGTAGTTGTGTGGCCGATATAATTATTTATGCATTCGGTTTGATCAGGAACACAGTTCCTTAATAGGCATTTGAACTCATAGATAATGTTCGTTCTTCGTAATTTTGACTTTGCTGGTGTATTGTTATTTTTGAGGATAAGGTTAGCTGTTTTAAATTTTTTGTAGTAGATAATTAATTTGATTTGTTTTTGTTACTTTGTTCAAGTCAATTGGGGTAGTGTATGACTTTATAATATTTCTCAGTGAAGATTCATCTTGTTTGTATTTAATATGTATTTGGTTTTTGTAGAAAATATTTATGTAATATTTGACTGTATGTTCACCATCATTGCTATTTGAGGAGAAATAGTCTAATTTGGTGGTCTATAAGGTGGGGAGGTAAGCCACTGTTAATTAGTGTCTGTTTTACATTATTGAGTTCTTTAAGGAAGAGTAATCAAGAGGATGAATTCTGGTGTGCTCTTTTTAGGAAGTTTTTTATTACTGCTATTTTGTATCAGTGTGGACATTCACTTTTAAAGTTAAGTTGGCAAGAGTTTCTGCTAATGGGTTTTTTATATAATCAGGTGATAAAAATGTTATTACTATATTCTATGAGAACATCTAAGAATAGGAGTTTGTTTTTTTGACTAAGTTCATAGGTAAAGTTAAGGTCAGAGTTTATCTTAAATGTGGTCTTAAGTGTATCTATTTTTCTTTTTTTTTTTGTTTGGGTCAATTGGCGTAATGTATTTCTTTATAATATTTCTAAGTGAAGATTCATCTTGTTTTTAGTTAATGTGCATTTGGTTTTTGTAGAAAATATTTATATAATTTTTGACTCTGTGTTCACTATCATATCTGTATGTTTTAATGAAACAAGCATATATATATATATATATATATATATATATATATATATATATATATATATATTATATATATATATATATATATATATATATATATATATATATATATATATATATATATATATATATATATATATATATGTGTGTGTGTGTGTGTGTGTGTGTGTGTGGAACTGGATACATACCTGTAATTCAGTCTTTACTTCTACGTCATTTTAGCATTTTCGTGTTTCAGCTGAAACTCATCTGTGTGGTTTGTTGTTCAGGGATATGTTAAGAAGGACCGTTTCGGGGTCAGGGGTGGGGGATATCAAGTGCCTGACTCTATTTCTCCTCTCCCACTCTAAACCTCGATAAGAAATGTTAACTGACATGGATCTACTCCATGACACGCCTATTCTTTCTCAGAAAAAAAAGGGTGTGGTGATGAAAAGAAGGAAAAAAAAGTTTAATGCCTAAAAAAAAAGGAAAAATAAAATAAAAGAATAAAAATTAGGAATGAAAGAAGGAAGGAAACGAAAAGAAAAGAATAAAGAAAACGAGAAAAAAAGAAAAAGAGTAAAAGTGAAGTGAAATAGAAAGAAAACGAGAAAGAAAAAAAAAGGAAGGATGAAAAGAAAAAGAATAAAAATGAAACGATATGAAGAAAGAAGGAAGAAAAAGAAGGAAAGAAAGAATGAATAAGAAGGAAAGGATACAGAAAAGAAAGAATGAAATGAACAAAATAGTTGAAGAAAATTTATCAAGAAAGTATGAAGAAAATTATGCAGCAATATAAGAAATGAAAAAGAAGGACTTATAAAATATCAGAATGAAGAAAAGTAGAAAGAAAGAAAAGAATAATAAAAAAAAAGAAAAATAGAATGTAACACAAATGAAATAAAAGAGATAAAAAATAAAGCCAGTGACATTGTTCAATCTACTTCTGAAACTAATGAGTTTAAAGATGTTTAATGTGTTTAAAGATGTTTAATGTGTTTAAACTAATGTGTTCAAAGACGAACTAATGTGTTTAAATATGTTTAATGGGTTTAAAGCAATGTGGTCAAAGATGCACTAATATGTTTAAAGATGTTTAATGTGTTTAAACTAATGTGTTGAAAGATGCGTTAGTTTGTTTAAAGATGTTTAATGTGTTTAAACAAATGTGTTGAAAGATGCGTTAATGTGTTGAAAGATGCGTTAATGTGTTTAAACTAATGTGGTCAAAGACGCACTAATGTGTTTAAATATGTTTAATGGGTTTCAAGTAATGTGGTCAAAGATGCACTAACGTGTTTAAAGATGTTTAATGTGTTTAAACTAACGTGTTGAAAGATGCGTTAATGTGTTGAAAGATGTTTAATGTGTTTAAACTAATGTGTTAAAGGATGCGTTAGTGTGTTTAAGGGTGCTTAATGTGTTTAAAATGTGTTGAAAGATGTCTTTAAAGATGTTTAATCTGTTTAAACTATTGTGTTTAAAGATGTGTTAATGTGTTTAAAGATATTTTATGCGTTTAAACTAATGTGTTTAAAATGAAAACACAAATTCCTACCACTCTGAAAATGATCTAAAGGGTAATAATCACCTTGGCTCCTGGTTTCCGCTACGCAGACTCTATATCATTGGATGAAGCTCTGATTCAAATGATGTACCTGCGTTCTACAAACGTTGTTTTCTACGATTGATTGATTTTAGTTTTTAGAGCTTATCAACCTTTTGTGATTTATTTAAACCAAAACAAAATTCGGATTGTAAAAATGCTTTGTTTATTCATTGATAATTTTCTGAGAGTAATAATGAATTTTCTTGATACAAGTCTTACTATTTAACCCATAGCTGGGCGATGTAATGGATTCATACATTCTCCAAGGATATCTGTGCGTAAGTGAATGTAATGGATTTGACTAGCATTCGAACTCAGATTTCGGATTTCTCATTCTGATCCGCTACCCATTACACCACCCGCACATCCTGTTTTATATGAAGACATTTACATTATTCCCCACCCACACACACACAAAAAATCAAGACCTTCTAACGTTTATTTTTTATAAGAGTCTGAGTTGACATACGTGTTATTTGAAACAGTAAAATTAATATCAACGGACTGAGAAACAGAGATGAACTTACTGACGAAAAATATGCCTCCTAGCAGGAATCGAACCTGCGCTCCCTTTTTCCATGTGTAAAAATAGGAAAACTATGAGAATTCATTGATGAATTTCAAATTAACAGCAAGAAGCTAATTAGAGAACTAGAAAAGATTATAATAAAAATAGACATAATATGTTTAATATGTCTATATTATTCAATGAAAAATGCTTAAATGAAGATATTCTGCCTATACTCACGCACATACACACGCACACATATGTATGTCAGAAGAATGAATTAGTCTTAAAATGTTGACATAAAAACAAATTCAAATTTCCATATTATAGGTTTAACTTAATTAGCTACCATATTTCCAGAATATATACTGCCTTTTAACTTTTCAAATGTCGACAGTATAACCAATTCTAATTTCTATTTTTTATTTGTCTCCACCTTATAACCTCTTTACACCATATCAATGATAATTTATAAACTCTCCCTTACTTTAATATCTTGCCAACTCTCTTTCCATTAATTCATTACATCCTTTTATGTATATATTTTAAATTTACTTTTAAACCCCTTTTTATTCGTCTTTTAATTTTAAATTAATATATCATTCTTCATATAATCTCAAATTAATGTCGGGTTTAATTTTATAAAAGTTCTTCTTCCACCCTCCCTGAATCCTGCCCCGTGCCTTTCGTCTGACTGAAATATTGAAATCGATAAATTCTTTTTTTCGTTTTTCGAATATTTTGTTTTGCTTTTTTTTTTTTAGCTTTCACAGTTAAATTTCTATTTCTGAAACGATGTCTTCATCTACCGAAATAGATTATTCCCCATATTCCCCATATGAGGTGATTTTGGATTTTATTGTTTATTAAAAATATTGCTCTGTAATAATAAATACATTGAGCTCTTTTTGTAGATGACTTTTAATATTTTATATTACTAGGATCCACTTGGATTATATACCAACGGATTTGTTCCCTTTACTATATATATATATATATATATATATATATATATATATATATATATATATATATGTATGTATGTATGTATGTATGTATTGTTAAGTATAGGTCTCACCATCGAGTGTGGGTTCCATAAATCTTAGAGTGTATGATTTTAGATCTATCTTCTGGAGACAACATCCAACTACATCACAGCTCTATGGACCCACGCCTGATATTTCTACAATCTTACACAAACACAGAATCCGTTTTGCAGGACACTCTCGTCGAGTAAAACGAGAACTTGCGAGTGATCTACTTACTCTGGACACCTAGCAATGGCGCAAGACGAATTGGTCGTACAGCAATCACCTAAAATTACCAGCTATGTTATGAAACAGAATGCCACCCTAATGAGATTCAGACCTTGATGCAGAACCGTGATGGTGAGCCTGATAGACTCATGAATGTACGAGCTCACTCTTAAGAGTATATATATATATATATATATATATATATATATATATATATATATATATATATATATATATATATATATGTAAGCAAATATATGGATATAGATCCGACAGTATGAAGAAAAATATACGGAAAAAACAAACAAAAATCCTAATATGCTAGTGTTATAGAGATGTTTTTATTTCCGAGCACGGTTAGCGCATTGTGGCCGTGTTCGTAGTTAATATTAAGTGTTGGCTTTTTGTATTAGTAAGGCTTCCATTATTTTTAATCTTTTTTTTTTTACATGTGGATGAGTGTGTAGAAACTGTTCAAATGTTCTATAATTCCCATGACTTTCGGTTATACTTTTAGCCATTATCAAGGATGATTTTATTTATTCAGTTTAATTGAGTGTGTGCGTTCTATGTATGTTTTTTGTGTTATAGTGATGTTTTTATTTCCGAACACGGTTAGCACATTGTGGCCGTGTTCGTAGTTAATATTAAGTGTTGGCTTTTTTTTTATTACTAAGGCTTCCATTATTTTTAATCCTTTTTTGTACATGTGGATGAGGTTATTATATTTGTATTTTTTGTGTGTTTAAATGAGTTCTAATAGAGCTGTAGTGGGATAGGTGTAACGTAAGGCCTCTGGATAGCCACGTAGTAGTGTGATACGTAAAAATAATGTATAAACAATATATATATAATATATATATATATATATATATTAATTCAATAACTAAGTAGGCACTGACTGGCCACTATTTAAGTGAATTTGGTTGTCTGGTCCTTTTGAGCAAATTTTGGGTTTAATGCTTCAGCTCCTGTACCATGACATCAGTTTTTTTTGCTTTTGTTCTATTTTTATATATTGGCGGGGTGATCTATCCTCCCCACTGTACGAGTTTGGTTTGCTTGTCAAATTGTACTCGTGCGGTGGTATATATATATTATTACTGCAAGTTACTGGCTACCTGAGGATTCAGGTAAGTAAGCAGCTGGAGCTGGCCACGTTAAGTCCTTAGCTGTTGTCGAAGTCTCGGACAGAGAGAAAACCAGATGAGGCTGTGCTGAAAGGCAGAGTCTCATCCAGGGATGTAGACAGACCCGACCCCGTTTATGCAGGGTCTACGAGGAATTTTTGGCAAAACCTACGGGGTCGGAATACCCCACATTTAATTCGGCCTTGTGCCATATTCTACCTCGTGGTGTGGGGGGGGGGTCGGCAAATATTACTGGCTACCTGAAGATTGTGAGTAAACACATGAAACTTAAATAGTGTCCAGTCATTGCTTACCTGGTTATTGAAATAATATTCAAATTCTCTGTCGTTTTTATGGCATGGAGCACTTTTACACAAGAAGGTTAATTTGGGGCAGACTCTTTTTAGAGCTGCTTATTCAAACCTCCTTGGAATTATATATATATATATATGGGATTGGTGTATACAGAATAAATTCCAATGACCAAAAATATTATTCTTAAAAGAGTGCTCAATACAGAATAGAGCAAATATAATTTATTCAAAAATTATGGCATAAATGTTATAAAATCACTACAACACTTTAAGTGTCTCATCATGTGATGGTGTTGAATGTAGAATAAAGATTTTTAAAAGGTCCAACTCAACCAAACATATATAAACATGAATATGGGACAAATTCAATGTTTTCAAATTTAGTTGGGCCCTAATATGTTAACACAGAGTGATGTAAAAGATTAACATTTGAGAATATTTCTTCATAATAGTTTTGCAATGTATTGACATTAGTGATTCATTGTATACAATTTCCTGGTAGAAATAGATTTAGAAAAAATAATTGAAAGCCATTTAGTGGATTTATGTTGCTTTTTTAGAGAGTCACTTATCCTGATACTTGCGGAATTAGATTAAACGCAGATTGAAGGATAATCATTAGAAGCCTTTTTATATTTGCGTTCTCGATGTAATCCGCATCTGTCGCGTATCAATGTTTACAGACGCCGAATGCATGAAACAGCAGCAGCTCTTTCGAGTTAAAACTATTTTTAAGTAAAACCTCATTCCCGATCATAGCAAACACATTCTAAGCAAAAGCATTACTATTTTCATTTCTGCTTCGATTAGCATAAAACTATCTAACGTGGTATATGCACAAATCCCGGCAAAATTAATTTGGCAGTTTAAAAGTTCTGTCCATATTTCTGAAATGAGGTATTGTAATTATTTACACTATTTACACTGTTCGGGCTGTTGTCCTCATCTTCGTTACCATATTCACAACGTTTCGGCCTTTGTGTACTTCGGCCTTCTTCAGGTGACTGAAATTTCGAATCCCAACCATTATTTCATTCACCTCCCAACCATTATTTCATTCACCGAGGTAGATTGTTCTAGTTCCACATGTCATACCTCTTTCGAGTTTCCCAGTATCAGTTATTTCCCTTTAATTCAAGAATCAAACTTTTTGTTCATCTCTGCTGTTGTCAGGTATTAAACTCTTTGGATCAAGTCACTGGATTCAATCAAGGCTTTTATCTTGAGTCCTTGATATCAATCATCTGAACAAGGCCAGAGCGTACAGTGACCGAAACATCGTAAATATGGCGACGAAGATGAGGACAACGGTACGAACAATGTAAATATTGTACATAGTGTGAAATTTGTTAGCTTATTGAGTAAGAGTTGTAAGGACAGGCTCAACACTGTTTCATGATCCTAAACCTTGTTCTCCCAAGAGATCTTGACTGATGAAATCGTATTTGATTAGATTTGTGATGCACCTGAAAGATGTCTTAGAACAGCGGTCCCCAACCATCGGGGCTGCGGACCGTTACTACGCCGCGGATTGTTACCGGGCCGCATAGAATGAATAAAAACATTTTTCCAGTTTATAGCGCGTCTTGTTATGCGCCTCACCGACCTTCGGCGCTACCAAACACGGTCCGCGGAAAAAATTGGCTTACAGCACACCGGTCCGTGGCTCAAAATGGTTGGGGCCGCTTAGAGGGGAGAGCGGAAGAATGTTAGTATGAAACTGTTGATTTCAGTGCTGGAGAATTTTTAGTCCGGGGACCTTTTTTCAACCAAAGACAACTCAAAATTCTCTCTCTCTTTCTGTCTCTCTCTCTGACCTTGCCCTCTCCCTCTCTTTTCCCCTCTTCCTCTTCACCTCTCTCTCTTTTTCGCTCTCCACTTCTCTTTTCTCTCTCCTCTACCTCTCTCTCTATCTTAGCTCATATCCCTCTATCTCCTGTTTTACCCCGCTACCTCTCTCTCCTCCACTCCCCTCCCTCTTCCCTCTCTCTTCCTCTCTCTCTCTCCATTTGTCATTT
Organism: Acanthosepion lycidas; assembly: GCA_963932145.1. NCBI lineage: Eukaryota > Metazoa > Mollusca > Cephalopoda > Sepiida > Sepiidae > Acanthosepion > Acanthosepion lycidas. Next base: position 67,708,668 of record OZ010613.1, on the reverse strand, counting down.
CCTCCTCTCCATCTCTCTCCCCCTCTTCCTCTGCTCCTCTCTCTCTCGCTTCTCCCTCCATTTGTCTTTTCTCTCACTCCCCTCCATCACGCTCCCTATGTCTTTCTCCCTCTCCCTCTTCCCCTATCTCTTCTTCCCTCTCGATTTCTCTTTTTTCTATCCTCCCTCTCCCTCTGTTTTCCTCCTCTCTTTCTCTTTCTTCCGCTCTCCCTCTTCCCCACTCTCTCTTCCTCTCCCTTTTCTTTCAATTTCTCTTTACTCTCTCTCTCTCCTTCCTCCCTCTCCCCCTCTTTCTTTCAGGACATTTGTTATCATCACTCTCAAGAAAAACCCTCTTTTTTAATACTGTAAGTAATTCTTGCTCCTTTTCTGTTTGTGAAGAAAAAAACTTTAGAAATCTATATATAAATTAAGTTTTGTTAAAATGAACAAATTACGCAGATTCAAATTATAGCAGATGCATTATTAAACCATCTTTTATTAATTAGTCAGTTTCAGTCAAAAATTATTTAAAAGATACAGTATCCCTTCTGAGTGGATGCCAATTTCAAATAAAATTTAATTAACTTATAATTTACAAAGATAAAAATGACAAAGCATTTAAAATAAATATTAAATTATTAATTTAAAAGAAATCAGCTTTTAAGCATTTACAGTTATATTTTATACTCTTCAAGTAACACACTCTAGAAGAGAGCCGAGCATTTTTGTTAAAACATTCGCGCACATTTTGCGTCAAAAACTATGTCCGCGCACCAGGTATAAGTAAAGAGAAGCGTATCACGTAGGCAGTTCGAGTCCGCGTGATAGTGCATGCAGTATTTAATGTAAGAGTCAAAGTATTAAGAGCAGTCAGTAAAAACTCTTCCTGTAACTATTCTCGTGTGCAGTTCACACTCCTTTATGGTCTTTTGAACAGGATTAGATGTTTATCCCTTGTTCTCTATTTAGGATTTGTTTTACGGTTTCTTGTAAGGCAT